>JAYMFW010093648.1:0-10219 GCA_036785005.1 Tubulanus punctatus | reverse complement strand
GTCAGATGAATTATCAGTTTGACATTTTCAGATTTAACAGTGATGTTATTAATAATGTGCTTTATACATTAATTTAGATTTCTACTAGTAGGGTTAGAAAATATTCATTGCAATACATGTAATGAATTCCATTACATATGAATTACATATGAAGTCCATGCATTTGGAAACAAAATCCTCAGCTGTTGATTGAAAATGTTAAGTAAATCTCCAGTTTAACGTTTTGAATTTTTACAAGAGTAAATTTGCTTATGTCCATTTATATCAATTAGAAGATTCCACACTAAGGATGAGAAACTTACCAGCTCTAGTTAAAGTTTTGTACACTGGACATTCAAAGATGCCTTCTTCTGGTTGCTGTCTGTTTTCCATTGGAATAAGCCAAATTACTGGCATTTCAGTGAATAGATCTTTGGGTTTGGATTCAGTCAATTGATGAGCGTTAAAATCCCATCTCGAGCCCTCCAAGAAGAGACCATTGATATAACATCCATTTTCAGGGCGTTTTAAATCAGCTGCTGTGGTCTTTAAAACCTACAATACAATTTTAATACATGTATAATCGAGCAAGGTTGATATATTATTCTGTTGTTAGTGACAGGTAAATTCATTATTACCTCAAAACCAAATGATATTGTATCAATTGAGATAACCTCTTTACGAGCATAATTCTGTAGTGTTCCTGTCAAGAAGGCTTGTGGGAAGAAGAAACCAGAAATCCAGAACACCTAAAATATAAAAAAAGATTGGATATAACATAGTGCAATAAAATGTATACATGATCGCATTTAATTATAATGGATACTTACTGCTGGTATACCATTATCAATCCAGTCTTTGATGAATTTTATCCTTTGTTCCAAATCTGTGACCCAAGATGCTAACGGCTTCAATGATGGATAAGCTTTACCTGCCCACATATCTGGTACCATATTGTTGAACAAACTGTTTGCCATATTTTCTAGAGCCTCAGACATTACGACTAAACCTTTCAAAGCTTTCAACAGATCTTGAAGAGAACCGTGAATAGTGCCCAAAAGACGATTGTACCTGAAAATAACAAAAAATAAACTCAAATTATTGCTGATCTTAGAAAAGCTGATTTCAAAATACGTGTATACGGAGATCATGTTTTTTTACCTGATTACTTCCTGAGCTAGCACTGTATTCATAGACTGTTCATACATGACTGGATATTTCTCCATAACAGCTCCAATATCAATAGGTTGAGGTACTTGGCCTAGAATAAGCTTAGCCCTCTCTTCCATTACCTGAAAATTTTAAGCATATATAGGATTTAGGCTGACTTTCCGACATTTATATCATTATTTGAAATATATTTGGATTGGTATATTTCAGTTTGGGTAAAGATTATTTACCTCTTCACGCGATTTTCCACCTCCTGATGCACTCTTTGGTTGTAACAACAGCAGACCACCAAGTAATGAGAATGTTTCATTCTGAGCAAATGTGATGTTTGCATTATCGTGCAATCCGAATATTTCTGGGCTGTCATTTATAGGCAGACTCTTTATATAACTGATGTAACCCTACAAAGCAATAAAGATTCGAACTTGCAATCAATTCTCGAAATGTCCATAAAAATCCACTATTCTTTATAGGTTCCTTACATTCAGGTCAAGTGCTGGACTGACTTGTCTGTAAATTGCAGACTCAGAATACACATGTTCTTCGTCACATACAACTGGATTATAGAAATCACCAAGGATATTCATTAAACATCTACGATCCCAGTCATCCGTTACACGACCTCCGTAGTTTATGTGTCCAGCTGTATAAACTAACACCTGAAATGATCATAATTCGGAACAGTATCAACATCAGTAGCAGACAAAAGTAATTCAGCTGAATTTGTATCCATTGATAGATATGATCACAGTTCACTGATAGATCACAGTACAGTGCTAAATTAATATACATAGATAAATGTTTATAAAAGATACTTCAGTTTGATCAATTCAAAACAGTGACTTTGAGTAATGATTGTAATGTACTATAACATGATAATAATTTCAATTATTCCTGAATTTAGCACCAGGTTTATGAAATAATTATTATCATTCATATTATTATCATAATTTTTACTATTTACATCAGGAGTTACCAGCTGATATTACTTATAGGGGCTGTGATTAATCTGTAACTTTTGCCCCTATGGTAGTACAAAACAAGGATTAATCATTGTCATACATTAGGATTATACATTATCATATCATTATTATGTTTTCAAATATTTGTTGAGAATTATTTTTTTCAGATTTTTCTTTTACCTTGTATGGGATATCTTCATATTCACTGAGGAACATTTTCAGTTGACTTATACAAATACGTAAATCACCATCAGTAAACTCGTACGGTATGTTGAAACCGAGAGCACCGAATTTCCTTCGTTCGAGAGTTACACCGTGATACATACATAACGATAGCAACAAATGACGAAATTCAATATTCTAAAATGAGAACAAGTATACAAAAGAATGGAAGTGAGTGGATATTCATCTTCATAAATTTTCTTAACGTGTCATTAAAATATAAGTTATCGAAATGAATTAGAATTCAGCTGTTTATCCAATATAAGCAAATCAATTAAGGAATGAATATTTTTAAATTTCATGATAAAATTTCAAACTTCATTTTATAATTTCTTGGCCACCAAAATAAGGAAAATGTTTATATGGGAAGAGAAAAGATTTAGAAAGCCTTACATGAATTTTAATAGATACTGGTACAAAAATTTGGAAGTATGTATTACAATAAATTGATAAGCAGAGGGAGGGAAGGAGAAGAGGATCTGTTATACATGTATTCAGAGGTTTGTTCATTAATACTGTATTGATATGAATATTGTATACATAGAAAGCTGAAGCTGCTTAAGAATAAAATACAGATTAAGTTGAAAGCTATGGCTAGTATAATACTACATATATATAGACATAGATATATACAGCATATGTTTCAATCTTACCCTTTGAGAGTGCTGTCAACAACAAACCATGCATATGTTAATTCAATCGATAGTTTAAATTGATAAATATTTGTTCAACAGGAAAATTCAGTCAAGCTTAATTGACACAAGTTTCACGTCAATAGGTCAAAATGTTAATTCACCTTGTCACCGACTGAGTTGAGGAAGTCATCTGTTATTGAAAGGTATGTTTTCAAAAGGTTAGCTTTTATTCCTCTTGGAGGCTCAACAGTCATCTTGGAACCATTTTGAAGAATGAAAACTGGGAACTTTGGACTTGGCATACTGGTTAACCATAGACGGAAGTCACGATGCACCTAGACAGATAAACCAACAACATTTAATGAATACTTTTTTCTTTTATGATCAAGCTTTTCAATCATCAATTTGAAAAAGAACAGTTTATCCATTTTTCAAATGTTACATACTTTGTCTGGGTCAATCTGTTCAACAAGACGTTCCAATGAAGGCATCCAACTTGGAGCCAAGTGACAATTCTGGAAGAATACCCACTTTCCGCGTTCCATGGCGCTTCTCATCAATGCCTCAGCTCTTGGACCCTAGAAGCATAAGAAAATCACAGTGAATCTTTGTCTACTTTCATGTGCATAGTTTTGATCCAATAATGACGTTGAAGTACCTGTCCTTGGCCGAGAGATATGGCTGAAAGTTTTTTCGAGAAACGCATCTCCTCAGCAAATTTGTACAGATCGACAGCTGGATCAGTACCAACTGATAAGACGAAAATAAGAGGTGTCGTCGGTGAGGAGTCTTTATACACCAAACTCAAATCTGCTGTCTAAATAAACAAATAATATGACAATGATATTTCCTAGATAAATGAGGAAAAGTCCAAAATATGATTTATATAGATAACAAAAACATATCACCATTATATTGTCAAATATCCTAAATTTTATATCTAATGTATGTTTTTCAGTTTATACCTGTGGTTCAATGAAACGCTGACCAAGTTCAATTGCAACAAAGTCCTGCATGGCATTGGTAACTTTATCAGCTCGTAAACAGCGCAGAACTATAATCTTTTGGAAGTTATCTAAAGACTCCTTCCATTTTCCGGGCAATTCTTCCCTATAAAAATTTGATTTATACATGATAGACAAAAATGGCGTGCAAGTAATATGTGAGAAATTTTGACATCTATATCTGATAATATTAAATACCTGTGTGGTTCAGGACTGTCAAATATTTTCTTGAGTCCATCACAATTATTTTGGAAATCTTCAGGGAAATCAGCAAAATTCTCCAGGGCTCCAAGTGTAAGAATATCTCCCCAGATTCTGTCTGACACCCATTCAGGAGACGGATTCTCGATTTCTTTCGGCTTAAATGCTCCGCCTGCCAGTAAGAATCGCCATTCATCCTAAAATTGATTCCATATTTGATAAACGTTTTAAGGTAAGTTAGTGTGCATGAAATATCGAGATTAACTATCTATAGTCTCAAAGCTTACCATGTTTATTTTTCCATCGTGCTGCATAATACGTGTTGTCAGTAAGAAAGCAAACAGTAACTTATGTTTCTCAAACAAACTGCGACAAACGTTACTGTATAGACTGTACGTAAAGTATTCATTGATGTTTATGATTCGTTGGGGCAAGTTTTCTGTAAAAATGAAAATGAAAGTATGATGTTTCAAATACGATGGAAATGAATACGCTAGAACACAAAAATCAAAAAAAGAAACTAGAAAAAAGGTACCTGAACGTTCGGCATTAGCAATTCCACTGAGGAAAATTCTAATAAACCATTCTAAAGAGTACTGATACATAGGATCGATGTTAGCTAAATCAGCGACACAGAAGAACAGAATCTGTGTATTCACAGCTACAGGAATGTATTTACTACGAGTTTCATCAATATCTAACTCTGTCTGTTCTGCTACTACAACTTTCGCCTGTAAAATAAGTAGGAAATTTAAGTAAAAACATGATTAAAAGTAATCCTTGATTATATCAAAATTTAGATTTTAACAACATACCTTAATTTCACCAGATTTTATCTTTGATGCTTCCAAGACATTGATAAGATCGATATCATCAACAGGGCTGCCTTCTGATGCTGACAGTCTAGCTAGAATCTTATCTTCTATTTCCTTAAGTTCGTTCTTCATTTTAGCATTGCTGACAATCAACTGATTCTTAGCTTCCTCAAGATCTGGACGCTCTTCAGCCACTACTATACCCAACAGCTGATCTTCTAATCCACTGTTCAAGACATAAATGTATCAAATATTCGTTTTCAAACAATGAAAGGCATAAACTGGGAATCCCAAAATTGGCCATGAAAAATATTGAACAAACCTCGGTGACAGGGTGAAGTTAACTAAAGTAACTTTGGTCGAAATCTCAGGTGTGTAATGTGGATTTGGAAGTTTCGTTGTGATGTAAAATTTGAAGTCATCGTGATAGGGAATAACAGCATCTCCAAGTTTAATCACAGTACTACCAGATTGTTTAAATGTCTAAAACGTAAGATATAATAAATTGAATGATCAATGTAATGGCATATGGACAATTATTCAATCATAGATAAGTGAGGTAATTAATTTACCTGTTTAAGTAGAATAGGCTCCAGAGCTGGATCTAATTCTTCTCCGATATTTTCCAATAAACAAGGTTTACCGAAACGTACTGCATTCTCTAAACTTCTGAGGAAATCACGATCTGACAATTTAATCACATCTAGCCCATTATCTCTTTCCTACAAAGTTTTACATACAACGCTATAAACTCAACAATATGTTCAAAACATATGTTGTACAATGATTTAAATGTACTAACCAGATTTTTAATCCATTTATTGGCTTGTCCTTGTGGGTCAATAAACAATGGCCAGCGTTGCGAGTACTGAACTACAACACCATTCTCAACTGATAGATTATCCTTGGGTAAACCGGCTATTTGCCAGCCACGAATTTTAACAGGATCACTGAGAACGGATACAAGTGTAGGATCGGTGGTGTGAGGGACGCCATGAGTCGATAACTCTATGTTCCATTCAGACATCATCTTGTTTCGATATTCACCCTAAACATAAAAACATTTACAATGCACTTAATAATCTAGCTTCAAAAGAATGGCAGTATTCTTAGATGCAGTCATCAACTTACACTGAATGGTCCGAGATAAGCAATACTACCAGCAGCTACGAGAATATCACCTACAATATTATCTAACATATAGCTTAGTCGTTCTACTGATTCCTGCCATCTTATTTTCTCATCTCCCAGACCACCGATTAACTAAAAAAAAAATCCAAAATATAAATTTGCGACGAACAATCAGTAAAAGCTTTGATCCAAAATAGAGCAAAACTAATGTGTGAGTTTACCTTGTCAGCACGAACTAATCGTTCCTCACATTCTTTACACTTTCTCTCCAGTTCTTCTTTCTTATTCACACAGTCATCATATTTTGCTTGAAGTGTAGCGATACCTTCCTCCACTTCACGCAGTTGGGTCATAGCTGAATCGAGTTCCTTTTGAGTTTCTGCTAACTCTTCTTGTGCTTGTTGCAGTGCAGCTCGTTTGGGAGCAACAGCTTTCGAAACGAAATGAAATTTGTGCATAGCCCTGACCCACTGACAGATTGATGTACAAGCTTTCGACACCTATGAATAGAGAAGATATAGAATTTACCATCAATCAGTTGAAAAAAGTAAGGTTCAGAAAAAAATTCTTTGTCGTGAAAAGATTACCTTAGCAATAGCAGACGGTTGGAATGCTTCATTGTCAATGTAAGGTTGGATTTTCTGAATGGCTGGGTCCGGTATATTGTCACGATCATATTTGAACAGACCTTCCAAGAATTTACCAGGATCTTGAAGTAAAGCTTTCCCGACTTCCCAGTAATCATCAATCTTTTGTCCAGGCTACAATAAATAACAAGAAAAATTAAATTTACTTGAAAATTTTCAATTTATATTTCCAATGACTAAATCGACTATATGATGGATTTACCTTTTCACCAGCCACTTTTTTTGGTTTCACAGATTTCATAATACAAACTGCCTCAATGACCATTCTTACACCATCAGGTGGACGTTGCATTGCTCTTACTTCAATGACATCGTTCTTATTCAGAGATTTCAAACTTGCCAGAGCTGCATCCTAAGAAGACAAGAAAAACAGTGATGAACATTTGAAACTAGTGTGAATCTATTTTTATGTACGAAAGGCTGACATACCAATGCAGGAAGGGCTTCATCAAGATCCCTTTGTGCATCATCAGCAATAGCTTGAGCTTCTTTAGCTTTTTTCGTAGCTTCTGCTTCCTGTTTCTGGACAACTGTTTTAGTTTCTTCAGCAACAACCTAATAACAGAAAAAACATTAACTCCATCACTGATGTTGATGACATGGAATATATCTTGAAAACGTAGAAGGAAAAACGTACAGTGTCTTTTGCGATCTGTTCCATAGTACTAATTGACTCTTTCACAGCTTCTTCTAGAAGTGGTCTCATTGTTTCGAGTTCTTCCTGAAGTTTGGTTACTTCTTCGGCAGTGGTGAGCAGCTAAAAATGCAATATTATAAAATACACATTTCAATCATGAAGTTATTGATGAAAAGTACAAAACAAAAGTTCTACTGTAGAAATTAACCTTGTCTAAACCAGTTTTGGTTCTCTTGCATGCTGTAGCCAATTCAGTCTTTTTGATGGATATCAGTTTTGAGAAGATTCCCAGTAACTCTAGATAGCTGGTTGGAGTGACATACACGTGACGAGACAACTCAGCTTTATACAAAAGCGAATTTTGAAAAACTGATTGATGAATTTCTTGACACATTTTCACCTGAAATAAATCATGAGAATCATGAGAATGTTACTGAATTATCATAACTAATAAGATACGGATAGGAATATTACTAAAACTTACCAAACCATCCATAACTTCATCAGTAGTATCTAAGTCAGGTATATCATTTAAGAATCGAAGAGCGACAGATTGTAGAGCATCTTGAGGCCACTCACTAAACCAGTCAATCGTACAACAGTTAACTAATGCAGGGAACTGACGCAGTCGAGCACGGAATACTTCACCAATAGGGCTGAAATAATAGATCAATATTATAAATGAATTCAATGTGACCCAAATCCTCGATCGATAATCCGAACATACCTCATAGCTATTACAGTATGTAGATTACTACGGACTCGTTTAGTGTAGGCAGAGAATAGATTCGTTTTTGTAGGTTGAAGACCCAAATCTTGAACGATTGGCTTCATAGCAGTGTACAGTTGATCCAGCTCATCCAGGGCGTAAATGTTTGGTACATCCCCAGAATTCAAAATGTTATTCAAATCCTCCAGAAAACTTTCATCTTTGATCTGAAAAGATAATTATACATGTAATACAATATACGTCTCAATGCGGTTGTGTATTCATGAATAAGAATATCGATGTACCTGTGTATCACTGAATAAGAAGACCATTGATTTGTTTTCCATACCAGCGCGTAACATAACAGTTTTCAAATCATCCCTCCATTCAGTAATACCATAATTCTTAGCCAACTCAATTTGGAACAAATCATACTCAGCCCTATAATATGGAAATTAAAACCATATATCTTCTCATGAACAATGTGATCTATCAATGATTACATATGATATAACCGATGTTTCAAATAATTCTTTAGTAGTATATAGTAAATACTTACATGTATGCGGCTAGTTTGGTTAAACTTTGTCGACCACTGCCACCCATACCTAAGAGTAAAGCATTACCAAGTGGTTGACGAATAATCCGACTGATACGACACACATGTTTTACAGCATCCATAAACAGTACCAATCTCATCCTCGCCGTATTTACTTGATTATAATCATCTAGGAAGTCTTCTATTACTTTTACCATCTAAAAGTTAAAATTCAGTAGAAATTCAATATCCTTAAGTCGGCTAGAATTTCAAATACCAAAAATAAAAAGACTACATTATAGGATAATGAATTTTTGTAGAAGATACAGACCTTAGGATGATCTGTGACTTCTGAGTATACTTTATTATCTACACTGGCTTGCATGAAATCACCGTACAATATTGGCTCCTGGGTGCACATATCCTCGTATTCAACTTGGAAATCTTCTTTCATTCGTTCCTTCAACAGTTCATGAAACCACTGTCTGTCTTCGTCGTTTACTAAACGATCCTGGAACACTCGACAACTTTCGTGGTACCACAACCTCAGCAGATCGTTCAATGTCTGAAATAAAAAAACCGACATCAGTATATTATATCTTTATTAGACTACCAGTAAAAGAAGTGAACGAGAAATATATTTACCGCCATCTTAGTTGGATCAGCCATTAGAATTCCTTGGAAGATCTTTGACAGATCTCTCAAGTTGAAAGTGTAATGACTTTTTGCCGGTGTCGGTAGTAACTGAGTCGTAATAGAGTTATATACAGCCGCACAAGTTTCTACCAGCTGACCGCTGTATTCTTTGATACTCTTGGCACTATCTGAAGCAGAAAGATATTTGGAAATTTCTAATAGGCTTCTATAATAAACACATGATAATCTGAGAAGACTAGTAAAAATTGGCGCATGCAGAGCATATAGTTTTGCAAAAAATTTGGAAGCTTCTGACGCTGGGAATTAATCCTTATAGAATATTCCTAAAGAATAAGCAGTAAATTGATTTTGTGAATGAAGCTGATTTTAGGTGATTAAAATATATAGGTATCACCTTCTACCACTTTATAAGACCGTTTTGAGACTAGCATGTTAACAAGTAAGAAAGTACACAAGATTATAAACTAATGATGAGATATAAAGTTCAAGAATTATAAGACGATATATGATGACATACCTATCCACCAGTTTAGAATAGTTCCGAAAATTGTTTTCTTGCTGTGATCTTCCATTTCAGTGAATGCCAAATGGTTGAAATGTCGAGTCAATCGAGGAGTAACAGGGTTTCTACCACCTCCTGGTGGTCCCATAGCACAGATGAAATTAACATCAACAAGATGGCGGAATTCACCTAGAAAATACAAACAGAATTTAATTGATATCTGGTGCTAAACTCCATAAATTCTGATACATCAGATTTTGGATTTACATACCTATCATTTTGCGATCATACCATCCCTTGAAATCCATCCATTGTCGAATCAATTCAATAGGAGGTTGGGCACCGTATACCTCAAGTGCAGGCATGTTCAAATCATCAACGAAAAATACGAAATATTTACCAAGTGGTGG
>JAYMFW010093537.1:0-10222 GCA_036785005.1 Tubulanus punctatus | reverse complement strand
TAGAATCACGTTTTCAGAGTGTTAGATTCAATGTATCAGCAATGCTAATGAGCGCATCAGCTTGGGATTCTTGCTGCGAGTGTAGGAACTGCTACCTTCCATCGTTGATGTAAATATAAATAACGCTCGGTTTTCTTTTCCGAGAATATTATCATTCGATATCCATGTTTTCTAATTAGTCCACACACCTTTCCCATAAACTAGGCCAATCTACTATTCCTAAACGATTACGAACCAATTCGATATAGTAGTTATCACACAATGCAGAAGTAAAAAACAGTAAAGTCCAAAATTTGTAGAAATTCGAGAAATGTATTGAGCACGACGTTGGATGATGACTGATAGCGATGAAGTCGAAACTGGTGATCAATACATTTCTTAAATTTATACATATTTCAGACTTTATTGTTTTTTACTTCATTGTGGGATAACTACTATACCTAAATCGTACACGGATTACAGTGTCGTCTTTACTTGAAACAAATTCGATATTTCTATCTGTCGATGGGTGAGCTATATGGTGCTATAGACGTTTCGAAACATCAAAAAATGAACTATTTTCGTCTTCTACTTTGGCTTATCATTCCATCATTATATTCGCTTATCGATTAGAGCATTCCATTGCGTTCAATATTTCATGGGACTTACACTTTACGATTCATATATACTTTAACCACCCACGTTGACAGATTCGTTTCGACATAAAAGGCCCAGTCGCGAAATTTGGATTGAAACGGCATGGGACGGGTTGTTGGATAGCTGAATATGTCCTTCTCTGACATCTCTGGCATTAATTCGGTCCCTTAGGGTGGAATAGTGACCATCTCGAACTTTTATATGTATTCGTGTAGCATGTTCTCTTTTTCAAACGTTCCAAAAGCCATCAAAACTAAGTTAGTCAAATTAACTAATAATTATTACCTTTGATGAATAATGAATTAACTTGTATCTTATCTGAGATGATGACTTATAAACCCAGGACTAATCAAACTTTTTTGCACAGTGGAATTGCAACCGATACTAAACTACGAAATTAAACGAAGCTCTGGCGCGCGAGAATTGACACACTATTTCTGGAATGATTCCACAGTTATACAAAACATGTTCCTCTAATCAATGGAGGGGTTAATGTTCTACAGTCGTGGATGTCCTAAACAGCCTGACCAGGAGACACCGCCTTCCCAAATGTTACATGTACAAAGATCCACCATGATATGGTTCATCAGAGTTTTTCAAACGTGACTTCTGCATCACCCAACTGTAATATAAAAGCCATTTTAAGCAAGTTAAGCCATCCGACTGACGAAATTAAACGGTTCTTTTTTAATGATTTCAGAGAAAAGTTGGTGTCGTAGAACTTTTTTGTGCAGAGGTTACTGAATCTAAATACAGCTATACTCGGTCCTCCAATGAGACCTGTTCGATAGTTTCACTGTCGTCTCTTTCAGTTTTTTTTATCAGTTTTGCGCGCTACTTTCGAAGTTTTTGCCGGCGGTGGTGTAGGTGTAAATATTAGAAAATTGATTTTCTTGGTAGAGATCAAACACTTTTAAGGTATTTTATGGGGGGTAGTTTTCTTGATATCGCCATTTCTGATCTAAGTTTCATTTGAGCTGCGTCGTTTTACTGTTGTAGTGTTTTCCTCTCTCCTCATCTCATTAAAAGGAGTAAGTTCGTAGGTTTTTTTTGGAAAAAAGTGTTGATACAAATTATTTGCCCACCGTCGTCTCGTTTTGAAATACTCGCATGATTTACGAAGAATCTATTTGGAATGGCGTAATTTCAATTGGCAATTTCTTCGGTTTTGTCTAATTAAAATAACGAATAGATTTTGAAAATTTTTTTGTAGCAATTTCATTATCACTTGTTAAAACACGAATAAAATCAAAAGCTTCCGATTGGTGGCTAATCTCGTTCAAATGAAAAAACGTGATGAAAACTCTTTTATGATGAGGAAGTCTTTTATGTTCCCTCGCTGAACTATTCAAATGAAAATCTGTGGTAATTTCGATTTTGATATCCTTGCTTTTGTCGACACTGAAACAGTCTGCTAATGAATTCAAATTCCTAGAAACAATTTTCAAAAGAAACGAGAAGCAAAATTGCTAATGTATAAAAAAAAACATTTTGAAATTTACGAAATTACGAAACTCCTTTATGTATGCGGTCACAGGTGGCAGCAGAGTCCTAAAACTATATAATACGCCAAAATGATAAATTTGACGAAAAGGAATAAATGTAGTTCTCTTATGTTCTGAAATTACGAGAGTATAGAAAAAGTGGTTCACCTTTATTGATCTAACTTTTCAAAAATACCCCACGAAAAAGGTCTCATACCGATGAAGATATCCCACCAGCTTTACAATCAGATAATCGAGAACATGATTTTCACAGCCAAAAGATTGCCCTTAATGAAAACTTAAATCGTCAAGGACATAGATTGATAAGCAATAATCAAACTTTTATTATTTCGTTATTCCGATCGAATTACATGTTGGAAACCCGATTTAAATACAGCATCTGCCGTGGAAAATGAATCTATCTTCCCTGTAGCAATTGTCTTTGGGACCTCCGGCCATGTACCATGTGCCACGTTGCTGATTGTAGGTACAATGTAGACCTCTCCTCCTTCTTACGATTTTAGTCTCTGTTGATAAAGAAAAATAATTCGTATGTAATGCCAATTTTGAAACATATCGTACTTTAAAGTTTGCCGAGATTCGCACTTGAGAATGTGAAAATCATTAATCCAAATTATCGGTGATGCAAAAAACAACATTTCTCATATGTGAGAATACAAACTCTGAATACTTCATGATTGGGATCATGCTGTGTTTGACAATATTAAACACTCTTAAAATCGGGGATTGGCTAGGATAATGTGATGATGACAGTAGAATTGACTTCGGACAAATGTTCTTCTCACTCGCAATGAAGATCTGAGATATGATTATTAGAAAACCAATGATGGATCCAGGCCGTCTTTTCATAGACGGTCTAAGCAGATATCGCTTCAAAAGTCCCTGCAACAATTTTATTCCCCGATCTTTTAAGGGAACCTTTCACGGAAAAAGTTGTTAAAAGGGCGCATGAAAACAAAAGAGGCCCCAAAAGTGTCACTCACCTAATACCCTATTTCAAAAAGTTGCACTTCTGAAAACAAAAAGACTATCATCCAGTTCTTGACCCGCCCCGAAAAACCTTTAATTTTGTTCGTTCTGCGGGAGTGATTGAGAAATATTTCTATATGAACGGTTGGTTGTAGTTTAAAGCATATTTACCTTCAGCAGAAATCATAGCGACAGCCAGACATATGGCAAGTGCAACGAACAAAGTTTTGGTGAACATTCTGAAAGAGACCGGAATTTCGTATGCGATATGGCTTGATTAAATTTATTCTTCGAATCGGACCAAATATCGATCGAATACCTAAACATAACGACAATTATTCTAATTTGGTTTTTTTCCAATCAAATGAATTAAATACAATACTGATTACTTACTTCCTTCTCACATACAGTAGGACTTACCTCGAGTTTTTTGTTACAGGAATGACTCTCAGTTGACTACTTACTGTTTTATAACACTCGTTCATTGGAATGCATGACTTCGTTAATCCTTGAATTGTTTTCAAATGCCATCTGCTGCACTTGGGCATAGAAATTATGACTTTTATAAACTTACGTAAAATATACGTAACTTACGTGCACTACCTCAATTAACAGTTTTCAGACTTCTTATTTTCGCTATCAGGGGCGGATCCACATTTTGAGAAGGGGGAGAGGCGGAGAGAATTTTGAAAATTCAGGACCCTTAATGTGCAATTTCAGCTGTTTTGAGGGTAATATTCTGTAATGTTTAAATGAAAAATATTATGATTATCATTATCTTCGCCAAGAAGTTTTTTGTTTTCGGTTCCGTTTGTAACTTTGTTTGTTTGTGAGTTAGAGAGCAGTTTCCTGGTCACAGTTATGAAGATATCTTTTCACAGAAAATTCATCTCCTTCCTGGCTAGAACCCATTCATTTTTAGGCAACATTATTCAAAGGTCAAGGTCAATGTCGCGCAAAACGTCACATTCATATATTCGGCCATAACTGCGGTTCGTACAGACTTCACACTTGGCTCATATTATAGCCTATGGACGGATACATCATGTATGACCTTGATCGTGACCTTCGTGATCTTGACGTTGAAAAGTTCGCCCTTGGTCAAAGTTTCCATGAAAATTGAATCTCTTGAATTTTGAAACAGTGCTTATACATTGTACACATTTTTAAAATTCTCGACTATGACCTCGACCTCAAGCATATTGGAAGTTTGGCTCAACTTAAAAATTTTCCAAATTTGCCACCGTATGACACCATCATTAACAGAAGGCACTAGCCGTCCGAAGCATTGCTAAAAATTTCCGACGATCAGTTTCGGATAACGATAGAACGCATTTTTGGATTTGATAGTCGTAATTCGGACATTTCAGCCCTTCATTAGACGTTACTCAGACGTTCGTTGTTCTGCAAGCTCAATGAGAACTATATATTGTTATCTTGCTATATGTATCCTGACAGTATTCCTCTAGATTTCTAAGCTTCGGTGTCATTAGACCAGGAAACCAAATATTGTACGTCAACACCACTGACCCCAAACCGCTAATCAGAGATGTTCTGGTATCACATGACAAGTCTGTCAAGCAGTGGTTTCCAAGCATCTTAAATTAATCAATTTTTGTGTCAATCCATTCACCAAATACATCGAAACTTTGGCATATTTTACAAAACATATTATGGAAGCTTGTAACTTAATTCTCGAATATACCCTATAAGAGACAAAAAACGATCAAAATTCAAAGACGTGACCTACATGGTACAACACGAACCTGTTAGATCAGACAACCTGCAGACCTGGTTCAAACAACTATTGATAAGTTTCTTCAGAGCTAACTATAGTTTTCAGACACCCATATTTTAGAACAAAACATCATATTAAATGATTGAATAGTCAATTTAGCCCATTTGACTCTAGAGACAGAAATGATAACATAGTGAAATCAGAAGTCACCGTGAAGCATGGTTCTATTTACTCTCTTGCTCCGATAAATGTGTTATAAAACCTTATTTACTAAGGGAAACAACATATTATAATGTAGCCCTGGGTGTTCTATCCGATTGAAATAAAACACGTTCGTTTGTTAACTTTATATGTTCCTCGGACGTGTTTCGACGTTAAAACCACCCGTGGCCAAAATGAATAAATTTGACACCGTATAACACTGACATTAATATTTAGATGAAGGTAGATGGAATCGTTTCACGGTGCAATGTGACAGGGCTTTAACTTGGGACTTTTGCCATCCAAAATAGTTCCGAGTGTTTGGTTTGGCGTTTTGAAAGCTCACGAATCATTGCACAAACTACCTCATATGATAGTTTATAATCATGTACGTGTTTACGTATTACTCATGGATGACACCAGCTGCTCTTTATGACGAATCACAAAATGCGAATACAATCTATTCTATCAACAATATAGTAGTATCAGGTGCCTAATAGGTATGAGTTTTAGGCTTTTTCTTAAAATGCATTTATGAATTTGGGTTGTTATAATAAATGATATCATTCTGGAAATGTTTTTCACAGACACATTTAATCTTCATCGGTTTTTTTGGGTCACCCGATGGTACATGTTCCTCTGCATGAATTATTCAAAGATATTCGGTGTATTCAAAATCATGCATATACGCCGGCGGTAAACGTGACTTATACAACGTGAACACAACCGAGGCGGTTTCCATATGACACGTTAATGTACATAATGTAAATGTATTAACAAAAAATGCCACAATTCAGATTTTAGATGAAATTATATAGTTTATTTATTTTCACTTCAAAATAAGATTGATACTTAATACAACGGTAAATAGTGAAAATAAGACACCCTAAGGAGCCAGTATGGCTGTGCGGCATTGTCATAGGGGGCCTTAGAGAAGAAAAAGGAAAGGAAAAATATAGCTGCAAAGCAGCGATAACGCGTTTCTGCTGAAATGTAAAGGTTCAAAATTGTAATCCGGTTAGGGATACTGGTAACCATGTGGCCATATAAAATTAATGAAAATATACCATATGAAAGAAACTGTTATATGCATTGTATTTTAGTTGAATGAAATTAAAAGTATTAAATATAGCTGCAAAGCAGCGATAACGGTTTTTTAGTCCATGTCCAGGGCTAAGTAAGTACCATTGATAATACGCCAATTGATCAGAAAGTTACAAAGGAATATTCATAAGGTTTGAATGCACTTATGTGTACTTTCTGCCGAGTACAGAATCTGAATATCGATATTCGTTGCGGAGGTAAGACAGTCAAACTGCTTGTCCTATCACTCGTAGCCCCCTATTGGCCGAATTATCCATCGTGGACTCAATGGTTTTATTCATTAAACGATACGAATAAATGATAACTCTCTTTCAGAACAATTTTGTTCTAGTAAGTCAAGTGTACTAGCATATATAGGTGGCGCTTCATTCGAAACAGTGTATATCCTTAAACAAATAACATGTGAATAGATTCCCCATAATGACATCTACATTTTGGCCTTTACTGAGTTCGATTATTTATTGTTCTATTAGTTACTGAACTATAATAGAAACCTGATCATATTGCTCGTAGCCCCCTAGCGGCAAAAGTATATATCACAGACCCCTGGTTTCATTCATTAAAAGGATGTGCAAAGGTGGGTACTATATGTGTACCAAGGTGGGTTTCAATCGGTAATGCGTACTAGTAGATACTGCAAAAATGGTAATTTTTGGTACATTAAAGGTGGCGCTACTTGTAAATGGGGGTCCATACTCTAACAAGTAACATGGTTCCAGAGTCCCTATAATTACATCTACGTTGTGGCATTAACAGAATTCGATTATGCCTATTAGTTAATGAGCTATGATAGAAAACTGGTCGTATTATTCGTAGCCCCCTAGTGGACAAACTATAAATCGCAGACCCCTGGTTCTATTCATCGACATATGCGCATATGTGAGTACTATTTGTGTACGAAGTTTCGTCTAATTCGGTTTAGTTCACAAAAAGATTTAGTAAAAAATATATTTTTAAAAACATTAAACGCCCCCTAGTGGCTGAGATATCGATCGGTTCTACTCATTAAATTGTGCGCGCAGTTAAGTTACGTATGTATATCAAATCTCATGTTAATCGGTCAAAGATGAAAGGACATTTTGGAAGAAATGTGTTTTTTGGAACTTTTCAGGTGGCATACAAGTCTAAACCTTATGCTCAATAGTGATATCATACATCAATGAATGCATCACCTTGAGATCTTCAAAAAAGTCAGCGGGGGCACTATTTTATCTCTTTTTAAACCTTCAGTTCCTAGTCTAGATTCGATCCCGGGCCTGTGTCACGAATCTGCGGGACGCCGTACCTAAATGCCCTATGAGGACTTGTTATGAATGATCGAGAGATATGACGTTAAAACTTTGAATACCCAAGTTCAAGTATTGTGCTATTGTTGTCGTGTTCACAAGCGTGAGCGGTTAACCCCTATATTGTGTCAGAAATATACGAGGTTTTCGGACATTTAGACCCTGTTGTGGCCTTTACGGCTGCGATTATCAAAAAAACCGTTCATTTCAACGATGCGTATCGATATGATTGAGGCATATGGGAAGTTTCAAGTAAATTGGTTAAGAAATGAAGGAGGACTATGACTTTTGGAGGTTTTCTGTTTTCGTTTCAGACCCCGCTGTAGCCCAAACGGCTGCGAGTATCAAAAATTCCTTAGCTGTGACGATGAGTATCGATATGATTTAGGTATATGCGAAGTTTCAAGTAAATTTATTAAGAAATGAAGGAGGACTATGACTTTTGGAGGTTTTTCTGTTTGAAAGCCCGTAGAATAATAAACATGACAATAATAATAGAGTTTCTGCCGAAAAGCAGAAACTCTAATAATTAGGTTAGTATTTACATTAGCTTATGTTCCCGCTATTTTGATTTGTATTAACATCGACCTAGATGGCAGCATGGGACAGCGTAAATGCCATTTCACCCGGTCACATGAATATTAACTAATAAATAACGCAGGTATCATAATACATCGAGTTAAGGTGTAAGACCCATAGCCACCGAAAAATCTTTTTTCTGTTTTTTTATACGACAAGGAATAATTAACTAATATGTTTTCATTATGAAATATTTCTCTAAATATGAGAAATTTGGGGACCGAAATCAATCTAGCCACGGTCCAGTAGGTAAATAATAATATGCTTTATTTCGGACACTGCGGTTCATAGAAACAGTTTTCATACAGATAAAAATACAATAGAATGATGAAATTATATTATACAAATTTAGTGGATGAAAACTATGTTTTATAGAGAATATTTTGACATGAAGTAAATAATTTCGATTGGATAAAGTTTGAAGATGTCACTATTGATGTCAAAATCTCGTTATGCCTACAGGTTTTCTTTAAAGGACAACATGGATTTTCTATGAATTTTGCCAAAGCTTGGAACATTGTCAAAACATTGTTAAATAAACATATTATAATACCGAAAGAGTTAAGCTGTAATTCGAGTGGAGCAGAGTCTAATGCAGTAGTATGTTCATTGCCCGTTAGAAAAGGTCTCCCTAATTTTTCTAATTTACAGACAGAACGGGTAATTCTTAGCTGAAAATAAAAAACAAAAAATATAGCTGCAAAGCAGTGATAACGAGCTTTCTGCAAGTTGTAATCTAGGTCAAGAAGTAGTTTAACATGTGACAGATCACATAAGGATCCTGTATATGAAGTTATAAGCACTTAATGCTATAGTAATACAGTTATGCCGTGACTATAAAACCGGGCCCAGAAAATTAATACATAATACATCGAGTTACAGGGGCGTACCCAGGATTTTTTGAAGGGGGTTCCAATTTGCTATTCTTCTGTCCCTGCCCATAAATCTCGGCCGGAACACTATAGACCCCTTTAATATGTCAATTCATATATCGATGATGATCAATTTATCTGCGTCGGTAAATTAGAGTGAAAATCCCACAAAATTCACTTGATGATGGCAGTAAGGCAACTGCCGAAACGTTGTGACGAAATATCAAAATACTGTAGTTGTACTAGTATAACCTATTGAAAAAGTAATGTGACCATTTACGAAACCACCTCAATATAAAGGATTGTATGACATTATTACATGAAGAAATCTATTGATTTTAGTTGATCCAATACACCTCAAGAAATTTATCTTTCGATTTTCCATTTAAATCAAATTATGTTTAATAAAGAATTCAATACGGAAGAAAATTAAACAATCAATCTCACGAATGAGTGAGATATCATTAATTGAAGATCAATGTTCATTGAATTCATGGTTTTCTTCGTAACAATAGAACTCGTAATAAATAATTCAATCTCAGTTAACGTTGGTATAAAAAATCGTTAGATAAGATTTTCAGACCACCGCACATGCGGTTCATGCGGTGCTGGATTTGCCATTAGACGCAGCATGTTAACAAAAAATCACTTTAACAAATATAAAATATATACTAAATGATGTATGTATACTTATTCATACATACTGTCATCTCCATATTACCTTGCCAGGTCAACTTGCCAGAAAGATGACTAAGTAGGCAAAATGTGCGATCTATCAGAGTCAGGGATCAGGTTCGACTGAATGACTGTATTCATAGCTGTAATCATTGAATTCTATAGAATATCGAATATTCTATGTATTTCATGCGTCAACAAAACTGTTCACACAGCCGCACATAACCCCTCACACAATGCTATGAATTGAGACATTTTCTGACTTAGTCATTTCACGGTGCTGGCAAGGTAAATAGGGAGATTAAAGTATTTCTGACTTAATTGTTTTTTTTTTACTTCATTGTGGGATTTCTAATGTTAATCGTACATGGATCACAGCGTCGTTTTTACTACTTCATTTATACCATTGATTTTTCATTAACTCCAGACCTTTTTCTAACGGTTACTGACGATGATTTAGTACCCCGATGATGGCTGTTAGGATAGGGTCAAAACGACGCCTTGTGTCCTCCCCTGAACTATGTCCTCCCTTCCCAACAACTGAAGGTTAATTGATGATATCGATTGGATGTCGATGCAACAACAAATTTATGACAAAAATAATCGCGAATCTCTTTCCCCAGTAACAGGTAGATATAGAAATTAATGACGTAGTTG
>JAYMFW010093315.1:0-10228 GCA_036785005.1 Tubulanus punctatus | reverse complement strand
CTAACTAGTTGATCACACTTCATGTTTGTCTAACATCCGGGTATTTTATGACGTCAATGGTGCGCAGCGCTATTGCAGATTGCTATCTAAATATCTTTACTCAAGTTCTCAGGTATTTTTGCTGAGGTGCAGCTTTCTGAGAACAAGTCCGAATACGATGCATCTGAAGTTGGTCTCGTAACTCGTGGCATTGATGTACCTCGAGATTCCCTCTATTCAATCTTAATGATTTTTCATTAAAAATTTACCTTTTACGAATGATAGTCAAGTTTATCTGTTTCAAAAATCTGAAATAAATCCGTTGCGACAGAGTTACCTTAATAAATTAGCACAGAGTTTCAACGGTTCTACCGACATACAAATCGACGCCTTTAATGACGTAGACCACGTACACCCTATAGCATATAGCCTAACGTAATCTTCGTCTGGGAATTTGCGCACACAAAATGTCAGATGACAAGCTAGGCCGATAAGATTATATCATACATTCCAAAGAATTGAAAATTCCGATTTGAATGTTTTATCTAACCTCCCTTGAAACACTTTAAATTCATATTGGGACATTATTTCTGTCATAATTTTCTACAATATTGTTTTTGACAGAAATGATTGCCCAATATGAATTTAAAGGGAGGTTTAAAGGGATTTAAGGGAATGTTTCAAGGGAGGTTAGATAAAACATTCAAATGAGATAGAATTACCCTAAATCCTTTGAAAACAAGTTGCAAATATATTTGCTTGACATCTGATTGTGGGGGCCGAAACCATCGTTCAAATTAAGGGACAGATCTCTGGAGGAATAATGGTTAATCAAAGCCGATTCAATTGAATGAAGTTTATTCAAATCTCCAGTATGGTGCAGAATCTTTGCTTCATTGAAATGAAATAAGTGACCAGAATCATAAACTTCATTAAAAATACCACTGGCTAAATTGGGATCAGCCTTTTTAAAATCGGCTTTGTGTTCCTTTCCTTGAGGAAAAGTTCTATTTGTTTCTCCTATGTAAAACTAAGAGCAAACAATATTACACGGAATTCTGTAAACACCTCCTTGGCTGTCTGAATGACCACGAGTCATATCAGGCAGTCAAAAACTGTGTCTTGATGACACATTAAGTTATGAAGAATTTTCGGTGAAAACAACATCCCGAATGACTCAGACCAGATCTGAATCTGATAAGAAGATGATGTTGAAGTCAAGAGATCAGAAAGCAAATGAGAATCTGGGTAATTTAAGCAGATGCCCTCCTGGAGCTTGCGGAAAATGCATGCCCTAAGGTCGGACATACGCTACAAGATGAGTTCGCTCGTGATCAGT
Source organism: Tubulanus punctatus (assembly GCA_036785005.1). Classification (NCBI taxonomy): domain Eukaryota; kingdom Metazoa; phylum Nemertea; class Palaeonemertea; order Tubulaniformes; family Tubulanidae; genus Tubulanus; species Tubulanus punctatus. Next base: position 8,910 of record JAYMFW010093315.1, on the reverse strand, counting down.
TTGTGACTGGAGTGAATTTACCCTTTGCGACACGGGAGCAGCTATATGTAGCTCAACCAGCATCTCTTTGTGTTGCTGTTTCCGCTACTAGAGGCGATGAGTCAGCGAGACGCTTCACAGAGAAACAAGACCAGTCAGCATCTGGAGGCAGGAGGAAAGTGGCGGAAGTTAATAGAAGAGTTCAGTCTGACCCGATGGTTGTGATGGTAGAGCTGGTGAAAAGTATGGATTCGTGGTTGAGCGTACTCGAGGCCCGTTGATGGTGTGTCTGGAAACCAGGGGCAGGCCATAGGGGTTGATGTTTGCTTGAGATGCAGGATACCAGACTATCTGGCAAGTCTCTGCCCTCGAGGTACCATGATTGTGGATAGTCTGGTCACTAAGATCGAAATTGCCAGAATTACCGGGAAGCGACCAGCGTCGTCCATCGAGGGGCAGAGGGATGCAGCGAAAATAGACAAGAGCCCTGCTAGTCCACTTTATGTCCCTCCACATCGAAGGGTACCTGGTGTAAATAGTGTATATAATTGTCATTACGAACACAAGGCAACGATAAGAAAGAAGGGCAAATGTAAATGGTTTAAAGTGGTGAAGAAGTATGGCTTTATAATCCCGAACGAAGGGGGTCATGACGTTTTTGTCCACGAATGCCTGTCTAGTGACAAGTTAATCAAGGACTGTCCAAAGAGGGAAGGAGGTAATTGGACACTCCAGAGGATTGTACATTTCAACGACCTCAAGGAGTGTTTTGGAGGGAAAGAGACATTGGACAATGAGACCCGACCGAAAATGAGTCCCAGACCCATTCATCCTCCTCACCATGGGGAAGTCATCAGAGAGTGAGTTTGATGAGAATGTCTGGAGACGCCTAGCGAATGAAGATCTAATACCGAACCAACCGGGTCAATGAACCGGACAAACGTCAGCTGAGGCACAGACAATATCTGAGACCTCCAATTCGGTATCGTGATTTTGTGGGTACTTTTGGTGTGAAAGCTGATTACCAGGAGATCAGCGATAATTGTGGTGAATGGTGCATGGTCACGAATTATGGCCTGCAAGCAAGTGTGATTGAAAAAAGGGCATATATGGTTGCGCGACAGAGGACACCCACGCGGTTAAACTCCCTGTTACCTCATAACTAAAACAGTATGTTCACCCTTTTTTCAGACTTGCCCAAACTTCTGTCAAAGAGCATTTAGGTTTAATGTAATTGGTTGACACCTTTTATTGTACATCACCATTCATTAAGGCCTTCAAACACTTCCTCGATGCGACAATAAGGTAGCCTAGGAGCTACACCCCATAGCTGTCCTGATCTTTTACTGCTGTGGTTTTTCCATTTCTTATTTTTCAGGATTGTCACGATGAGACTAACCAAATGGTTTCCCAGATTGGTAATTGTAAAGCGTACTCCTTCCATTCTAGTTATTCTTCCATGGTTTCATTGGCAATAAAGTGGAGTTATATTGTATATAGTAGTTAACGAACATAGTTATCAATAGGCACAAATATTTAGCAATACTACCTCATGTCGCCGATGGACGATTACTATTTCTAAACGTGCATATGGGGCGAAATGGACCCTACACGTATTACCATATACGCATTACCCTATACGTCTGGGGCAAAATGGAACATTTAATGGTCCATTTTGCCCCACAACAAAAACAAAATGGAATTAATGATTCCATTTTGCCCCAGACATTGGGGAAAAACGGATCTGATGGCTTTAATATATTTTTATATTTTATGCAAATATGCAAATAAATAATTTCTTTTCCACTTAGTATGATACTTTAGTAGGTCTTGGTGTGATCTGCTCATATAGGTTAGCCAGCTGTCACATTATTAGCAAACTACAGTTACCCAAAATTAAGAGGACCATTATGCCCCGACTTCCCCTATAGCGGTATTTGTTATCCTGATAAATTCGCCTTACATCTTTCGTTTATCGCTATTTATTTCTCTATTTTCCAGCGCAAAAAGGAAACCAACGACCACCAATCAGCCGGCTCGAAGTGGAACGCTGGGCCCAAGTCAGATTGACATCTCAAGTAGTTCCCGAGACGGATCACCAAAGAAATATTAATACGCGCATGTATTTGAATGAAAATAAGTGACCACAGATTTCGCATGGCGATGATTTCATACTGTGGAGACAGAAGACTATACCGACGATAGACTGTGTGACGATGACTTTATACTCTAGAGGCAGCTGACTGGGCCGACCGTCGACTGTACGACGATGACTTGATACTCTAGAGACAGCAGACCGGAAGACCGTCGACTGTGTGACGATAACTTGATACTCTAGAGACAGCTGACCGGGCCGACCGTCGACTGTGTGACGATGACTTAATGATGAACTGAAACCGAAACCAGCGGTATAAGAATATATTCCAATGATCCGGTTTACATGGAATTATAGCTACCAAATACTTTTGATATATACCAGTGTTATTTCCATAGGCTTCCTTGTCTGCGTTTAGTTTCACAAAGCAAAATTAAGGTTATTCACCAATAACAAGCATATCATTTTCAACGATACAAATTGCAGTTATTTATAGATTAGCTTTGTGAAACTGCATGGCACCTATCTTTAAAAAAGAAATGTATTTGAAATGCAAAAAAAAAGAAATAAGACGCGAAGTCCTGAAATTTAGCATATACAAAGATTTAAGATTTCGATACATCGATTAAACATCAGATGAACTTTCGTGAGAATCTGATTCGATTCCAAAAAGTAGACCGAGTATCTCGCTAAGGGGGGATGGATTTCACAAAAATCTATTAGTGCTTCCGGTGAAAACGGCTAGAAAATCCTGTATTCCAGGGGCATTAGGAAAGCTTTCGATGTTTCTTTTGGTCATACATTATAATAAATGCATGGATGAAAAATCTCATGTACATTTATTTAAAGTAAGGGTTTGTATCTAAATGTGAATATTGTCGTCTGTATACACCGCTGACTTTGCCGACTGTGCGAGTGTTGAAAGACAATTTACTCACGTGCATGAAATGTTATTGCGCCAGCGCAATATATATATAAACATCAATCTGACTTGAGCCGAACGCTGTTATATTTTTATTTATCAATAATCACTTCTTAATCTTAAGATAACTGGGGCCATCCTCGCAGATGTGTTGTCTTAATACAAAGAAATTATATGCGTTCACCTTGAGCACAAATTATTAATGAAAATTTTCGTCGAAGAGATAAAGTCCTCAAAAATATACAAACGTTTCACTCATGAATTAATTTTTCAATGATTGGTATTTAAATGTACAATCAAACTTGAGTTTAACACACTGGTCTGCATGTCCATAATCTTCTATATTTTGTTTTTAAACCGCAGCGGGTTATGTAGTACTTACTATCTGAGGGATTAAAATTCCGCGATCAAAATTTCTTAGCTGCTGTGTATCAAATAATCACAGGCCCGTACGCATGGGGTGCGAGGGGTTCGGACTCACCCCCTTGTTGGTTTCCTAATCGTCATGGCGCAAAAAATGCATGTTTCCTAAATCCGTGGATCAGCCATACCCTTGTCATGTGCGTAAGGAGGTCCGGTAATAACAAGTCAATTATCATGCTGAGAGAAGGTCAAGGCAACAGTCTGCCAGCCGCTTCTGGTAATTCGAACCACTCTTGCGAAATCCTGCATACGGGCCTGAATCATTAGAATTTATGTTGTGTTACGAACTTTGTTTTGAGTAGCTTGTAAAATGTAATATATGGTTATCTTTTCTACTTTATCAAAGTTATTTTCACAAAATTTTGATGTCCTGTACATAGTATTATCATATAGATATGTTATCATTAAGGAAATGATGTTGTTGATAAAATGGCTGAATAAATCCTTTAAGCTAGATTGGAGCCAGAACTGAAAAAATGGCTAGAAGGTTTTCGTTTTAATTCTAGAATATTGTCAGTTTAATACTGTAAGGAAATTATACAAATTGTACAAATATTAGTTGCTTCACTGACTGATAAACTGTAAGTCTGAGACTTAGGATATAGAATATAAATTAATGAATGTTTTTTTTTCGTGAATTGTCAATATTCAGCAAACACGACAACCAGCAAACACGACCACCAAAATTCAACGTTGATTCAATGTCACAACGTTGAATCAAGGTTGAATTTTGGTTGAGGACGTTGAAACAACGTTGAATTTTGGTTGAGTGTTTGCTGGGTTCAATAATTGATGTACGTCGGTATTTTCTGTCTACCTGATTAATTGAGACCATCGAAGTCATTATTACCGGTGAAAGATGTATAGTCATTATCACATCCCAAAATCAGTTCTATAAGCTTGGAGTAAATAGTCTATTTACACCAAGATCTAACCCAGCAAACCCTCGGTCATAAATTCAACGTTAATTCGACGCTGCGATCGAACATCGTCAACGTTGGGTTAACGTTGAATCTTGATGAAGTGTTCATTGGGAAGTCAGTGGTAAGTGCCATTTCAAGGACTGATCAATTTCATTTCTACAATTCATGTATTAAACTAAACTTGAACAGTACATTAACATGTTAGGATTGCTGCAAATATGTCTTGTGTTTCAGTTTTCTAGCTGAATACAATTTCGGGCCAGTCATCATCGGCCCGGCGACGAGATCTGACTCGGCGTTATCACATTTTGTATGCTATCAAAGCTTTTTATGAAAATTCCCATCATTCCCAGAGTGATGTAAAATAGTGTAAGTGCAGAATTCATAACATTTATGAGCAATAAAAGATGTTTTATAGAAAAATAACTTTATTCGACTCGATGAGATATTGTTTAACAGTCTTTTCTAATGAAATGCGCACGAAAGCTCTCGTAGGGTCGATTTAAAAAACTAATCGTCGGTAAACTGTCGTTTATTAAAGCTATATTGGGGCTTTAACAAAGCATAGCTATATAAAACATAGATTTTCTTTTAGGGAACATTAACATGTCGGACGTTTGATAGGGCTGAATTTAAATTATATATGTATGGTCTGTTTCGAACTTCATGGACGGCAGTGAGACCATTTTTGGACAAAAATCATGCTCTCCGACCTTTTCCCGATAAACGGACTAGAAATCTTGTGGAGAGGACCGTGCTTTCGTGCGGCTCAGGCTGGATATCAATTATAGGCTATGGACATTATTATCGATTGATACTAAACATACAGAAAGACAGTAATCATTTAAAAACATATAAAATATCAAAAGTGTAGAAGTTAATACAATTAAAGGTTGGACTTTGAAAAGTAATGAAATACGCATGTTATCGGTATGTTTATGTTTAATACACGATAGAAGATAATACTTAACATAACGATTGCGGTAATCGATATAGGTATCAGATATAAATGATTGATCAAAATTAAGGACGGACAAGTGCTTGATAAATACCTATTGACAAGTGCTTCTACAATTCAAAGTACTTTTTAACACGTTTTTCATTGCCTTGTTTTCATTACAAAAGTATCAGTACAAACAAGATTGTAAGTCTATCACAATATAGTTTATCGGTTCATGAAAATTATCACTTCAAGTCTGTCAGCTTCCCGCTCTAGATTAGAATACACTATTCAGGCCCTTCTGTCTTTTTCGGAACCAAGGGGGCCATCATTATAGCACAATCAGTGACCGAGTTGTGTTGCTGCGCTCAAAAGAAAGCTGCAAGTTTATAGGGAATACTTGATGAGTTAAAGAAATTGAAATATAAGTGAACTGCGCGGATTTATATCAAAAGTACATACTCATTTCACTTGATGGTTGGTATATATCAGTGCTTAATGTTCTTTGTCGAGTGTCGTCTAAGTGTGCTCTCGGTATGTTTACCTACAACGACGAAATTGGATAATGATGTAGGTTGGTTAACTTAGGTAAATGATTCAACGAGAAAGCATATTTGATCATAAGAAATCGGAATATATTGCACACTTTTCAGGACACGATGGTGCCTTTATACTTACTCGAGAAGAATCGACATTGTTCAAGTTGACAGAAAAATTTCTCCCATTCTCGACCATTTCGTCCCTTTCAAATCCGTTATTTGCCTGAAAAGAGAAATTCTGAGTGCAAAGTTCCAATCTCCGTTTTATAAAAACCCTATCGAGGAAGATGAGCTAAACTCGCATTATGTTTATTTCTCCAAGATACGAGTTTGGCGTGAGGATCTGAACGTAGTCGAAACAGTTTGTTTATTGAAACGAATTTATTTTCTAGATGTTTTGAAAAGATCTCGAAGTGTTTGAAACTTCGGAAAATTCATCATGTTTTCATTGTTGTTTATAAGTCTTCTACTACTTTTATTCTTTTATTGATGAGTGAATATTTTGAGATATAATATGTTCCATCATAAAACATCGAAATACTCACGTGACCATTTTTCTCATTATCATCCATTTTCAGTAATCGTAAATCTGCCCTATGCCCGGCTACAACCTGTTGCATTTCTAAATCAGATCTGAAAATAAACAGAACGCGTCCAAGTATTGGTAAGCAAAGTCGTGCATCCATTTTCCCGTGTGAAACGTGATCCGTGTCGTTGCGTGAAAATCGAACAAATAGAAATTAGATAAAAATGCTATCCATTCATCTATTTGATGCCAATTTCCGTAAGTAATTTCGCAATGATAAACCCACGCTTCACCTCGGCTTTAGAATAGGTCATAGAAAACGATTATGATTTTGGTTATCAAGAATATTCAAGGAAACCTTTCAAAGATATTTGAGAATATATAATACATCAGTCGGCAAATGGAAAATTTCAGAAATTGGGGTAGCTTGTTCCATAAAAAGGCGTCCAAAAGTAACTGAATTTTAATCAATTTTGACACAGTTTCTGAAATCATAATGAATGGCTATTATGGGAACCATATTCATTGCCGAGATTTTCATGGCATTTGACAAATCATGAATACCCGGACCCCTTTCCCTAAAGCCAGGCATCCATTTACCCGTGGTATACACGGTCCAAGAGTTGATTATATAGATGTAAATTATTGGAGCTATCCGTTCTCCCGTTTGATGTCAATGTCCGTAAGCTAACTAAGGTTAATTCCCTATTTCACCCGGTGATGGTTCAATCTTCACTAATAAATGGATAGCCGGCCTTAGATGATAATAATAATATCAGGTTTTGTATAACTTTGTTCTAGCTCACCCACAATGCTATTTATTTGCCTAACATGGGCCTTACACTCCGTATAACATGTTCGGCTCCCTTGGGAGCATACATCAGTGCGTAGCCTCTATGGGCGCTCTACGCTAAGCAACCACATGATGAACTAACTGTCCTAGCCCGGTACCCATTCACCACTGGGTGGAGAGAGGCGGTGTGAATGCATTTCTTGTCCACAGACACTACTACGATGGGATTTGAACCCGGGTCTGAGATTCGTGCGCTCTAACCGCCATGCCACGACACTCCACATCTAGATCATGTACTGGGTAACCGATGTCTCTACGTAAAATGTGTTATCAAAACCAACTTTATATCTTACCGATGAATCTTAGATTCAGATTTGCCACCACGTCTGCAGCACCAACAAATACAACAGCATATTGCGATGATCAGAAATGCTCCAACACCACACGCGACACCTATTATTACAACCAGTAATTCGCTGAACCGATCTGGGATCTCACACCTCGAACCGTGATACGTGTACAGATATTCAATTCCTTTCAAACAACTGAAAGTCAAGCGAATATTTTTATGTAATCGAAATTCTTGATAGAACACATTTACAGCGTGAACGATGGCGATATACTTACCTACAACGAGGTGAAGAAGATTTGGCATCGATGTCACACGGTGCTCCGTTCATGCAGTAGTTATGACATGAATGTACACAGGTTGGCTGATTGTTGTCGGTAGATTTGCAAGTATAGCTTTTATCGGAACAGCCAAAACTACCACACACGAGATCTACTGACTGCATATCTGTAGATAATTGGGGAGATTCATGAAGTTAAAAACTGGATATATGGATATTAGAGTTTTCTGCTTTTCGGCAGAAACTCTATTATTATTTTCGTGTTTATTATTCTACGGGCTTTCAAACAGAAAAACCTCCAATAGTCATAGTCCTCCTTCATTTCTTAACAAATTTACTTGGGACTTCGCATATACCTAAATCATATCGATACTCATCGTCACAGCTAAGGAATCTTTCATACTCGTAGCCGTTTTAGCTATAGAGAGGTCTGAAATGTCCAAAAACGTCGTTTTTGGCGTGTTTTCGTACAGAAAACCTCCAAAAGTCATAGTCCTCCTTCATCTCTTAACGAATTTCCTTGAAACTTCACATATACCTAAATCATATCGATAGTCATCGTCACAGCTAAGGAATTTTTTATACTTGCAGCCGTTTGGGCTACAGAGGGGTCTGAAATGACCAAAAACGTCGTTTTGGCGAGTTTGCGAACAGAAAACCTCCAAAAGTCATAGTCCTCCTTCATTTCTTAACGAATTTACTTGAAACTTCTCATATACCTAAATCATATTAATACCCATCGATGAAATGAACGGTTTTTATGATAATCGCAGCCGTAAGGGTCACAGAGGGGTCTAAATGTCCAAAAACCTCGTATATTTCCGACAGGGATTAACCGCTCACGCTTGTGAACGCGACAACATTAGTATAATACTTGAACTTAGGTATTCAAACTTTTAACGTCATATTTCCTTCGATATTTCATAACAAGTCCTCCATGGGACATAGGAACAGCGTCAGTCGTTGGAGCTGCTGGCCCGCGATCGAATCTGGGCTGGGGCCGGTATTTATGTTTATTTTCTTGAATTTCTATTACATCCATATTTACCATATTAATTTGACAATATTTAGCCAAATAATGGGATAAATATCCATTTATTTTTTCATCGATTTTTTAAACATAAGTTACTACTAAACTTTA
>JAYMFW010093314.1:4874-21291 GCA_036785005.1 Tubulanus punctatus | reverse complement strand
ATTAAAACAGAATTACACCAGAATCACCTCAAGTTCATAGTTCAGGTGTCATATTCTGGAAGGTGCCTTTAGCACGGCACAGATAGTTTTCCACTCATTTCCAAGGGTTTCTTAAGAATACCTGGATACATGCTGGGAAGTAATACTAAACTTTGGTGTCTATGGTTTCGGAATCAACATGTCTCAGGTTTTTAATGTCAAGCATTTTCAAGGGCAAATTCTTTTCATTTTGTAACAACCATTGCAAATACATGAAATCGGGCGCATGGCACTACGTCAAAAAAAACACGATGTGACAAGAAAGGCAGGTAGAGTTCATTGTGAACTCTCGTGACCAGGAGTTTCCTGGAAATAAACAACAGCGTAATCATATGAGGCCAACCAGTTACAGGAGAGAGAAAACTCTTCAATTACAATACGACACGTTGTTTATCTGCCAAGGTTGCACCTGGAATCCAAGGATGCGCAATGTCATTTCAGACCCAGTATCCATATTGTCGTCATTTTCGAAGCTTGTCAAAAACTTTTCGTCGTTTTCTGTGAAATTGTGAAGTAGAACTTTTCTCCCGCTATTATCTTATTGAATCGATAGATGAAAGAAATGCTAAAGCTTATGCAATTACCCTTGTTTTTACGGCGTAATTAGTACGAGGCCTTACCTGGGTCGTAATCTGATGTACGTCATCGCAGTACACACACACACACGTGGGGTGGGGAATCCGGTCCTCGAAGTTTACCTAACCGAATCAGTAACGTACACAGCGCGCGGACCTTTCACATTTAACGCTCGTCATTGCCACTGATGTCATTGAATAAAATCATTGACATCATTGCTGCACTTATGACATGTAGCACCTAAAAACTTGGCAAATCTTTACGTTACCTCCTCGTTCTCAGAAAATATATCAAGATTAATGAAAAAAATTCGGAATGAATGTTGCGGGTCGTGTCTGCGCAAAATTTTGAAAGATGATACCACTAAAATTTCGAGATCAATTTTCTCGATACGTAGGGTTAGACTGAAAAACCCTTTTCTTAAGCAAATTCATACAGCATTTATTAGTTGACCTTATACTGACCTAGGATTGCATGTAAGTGATAATTAGAATTGTCACGTACTATTAAGCCATATTTTCTGTGAATTGAATTATTGCTCATTGCTTCAGGAATTTAAATGTAATCAGACATATCAGGAAATTTGGAGCTTCAAGTGTTGTTTAATAACCAGTTTCGAGTTCTTTCAAAATTGAGATAGATGCATATCATCACCGACGCAATAAGGAGTTAAATCTGTGGAGAAATGCATGAAAAATTGTTCTAACACTTAACTTCGACATTTTCTCAAGACTTTGGCAAAGAGTTAGAACCCGTTAATTCTGAATATTAAGGCCTTTTTTGTTTAATCAGTTGGAATACGGATTTTTCCTTAAAAAATTTAGGGGGGCAGGGGGAAAAAATTTTATGGATCAGAGATTAAATCTTGAGGGAGAAAAAGTTAGAAAATAGAAAATAAATTTTTTGGATAAAAGATTAAAAAATTTAAGGGGGAAATTGAAAAAAATTAAAATTAAAATTTTTTTGACCACTTAGTCTAGAAAATTAGGGGAAAGCTGAAAAAAAAGTTACTTTTCGTAGCGTTCAAATTTGGTGTGATGTGGCTAGAGAGACTGATATATTTAAAAGAGACAAAACACAATATTATAATGTTGAAATAACCATGTATTTTGGTACATCAAATATTTAATATACCGATTTATGTAATACACACATTGAACTGAAATTGACATTTCTTGATTATTCTACGTAAGAACATGGGTTTGCCTTTAACCCTTTGAAGGGGATAGGCGCCGATTGGCGCCTGCGTCAAATATCGTCAAGAAGGTGACAGGCGCCACTTGGCGCCTAAGAATTTTATATGATTTTATAGCCAATTTCGGCTGTCCAGCTGTCATCAGCAGGAATGAACATGACTTTAATTGAGTGGAACTTTGTTATTAACTAGAAAGTAGCCGTCCGCCACGAATGTCACCCCGTCAGCTTAATTCTTGTATAGGTATCAACTATGGACAATGCTGTGTAACAAGTTTAGAGAAAATCGGATGAGAACTGTAACCTGTATCGCGCTAACGCCGTTTTTCAATGACGCCCCCTGGTGGCCCTATTTCAAATCCAAACAAACTCGATTTTTGATATGAATTAACCTTGGACAATGCTGTACCTGTGTACTAAATTTGGAGCAAATTAAACGAGAATTGCAACCTGTATCACGCTAACGTCATTTTTCAATGACGCCCCCTGGTGGCCATATTTGAAATGGAATCAGCTCGGTTTTCGATAGGTATTGACCTTAATAGGCCATACTGTACCGATGTACGAAGTTTAGAGAAAATTGAACGAGAATTGTAAGCAGTATCGCGTTAACAAGCTGGTGGACGGCGGACTGCGCATGCCTACTAAAACAGAATGACCCCCTACGGGGTGACATAATGAATGATTCATGCTGGAATTCAATATAATGATGGGAATAAACATAGATTTTGTATAGAAGATGACATCTCTGAACATTTTTTTTGGTGAGTATGATTTTAGCCCCTTTGAAGTGTGAGCAGTCTAAAAACTGGGGATTTTTGGACAACCTCGGAAAAAATTTGTTTATACTCAAAGTTACTTTTTATTAATCTATTCGAAAGCTGGATGAATTCTTTGTATTTTGATCTTTATTTTGTGAGAATTGGCCAACTAATATTTTTCGGCAGCGGGATAGAAAAAAATAAAAGACGCCAGCGGGCGACGGCAAAAAAAATAAAAATAAAATTTTTTCTTTTTCCATATTTTTTGTGAAAATGTCGGCGCCGGATCCGTACTCCAACTAATTTAAAAAAAAGCCTAAGTGTCAAATTATCAAATATCTTGGAAAATAATGAGAGGATGACGTAGAATAAGTGGATTTAGTCCTATAATTAGGTGTTTACTCCCTATTTCTTTTTATGATAAATGGAAATTTCAAGAACTTACCTGGTCAAGAAGTATGGCTGCATATTATGTCGAGACACCCTCGAGCGATGGAAATATAGAATCTACCACGATTGGTGGCTAGGAACTAGATTTTCTGTTGACGAGTGAGGGTTATTCTCCTTCACCAGACTGCCGAGCTGAAACGAGTCACAGAAAATCTTGTTCCCAGCTGCCACGAGTGGAAGATTATATTTCTCCCATAATTTGACATTTTACTTATGATTTCATCGATTTTACTACAGTTTTACGAGAATGGGACTGAATAACGCTGTGTACAACTCCGCAAATTAAGAAATAGTGCAGTATTTTAATGCAAAATAGTATATCGAGTAAATCAAATCGAGTAAAATTGATTTTATTTGCATTGGAAAATTTCTTATGCACTATGGTTATCAGCCAAATGATCTTAGTGAGACCGAATCACATTGAACGCTTACTAATCGACTTAAGAGATTCGACGAATATTTCCGCAGCGTCCATCTCACACTACTGCTGACTTAATAATGGGATAAAATAAATTCAATATTTTCATTTTCATGAAGTTGTTTCGGTTGATATAATGATTTTCAATTCTTCCAATTATTTAGTGAAACCTCATCGGAGAGTCTGTCTGTTTGTAGGCTAACTTCCTAACAGGAAGGTGCGCGCATGCTTTCTTAATTAAACCTCCTGAGTGCGTGGGCTGTCTTCATCTTAATCTTCATACATATAAAATCACTGACCTTACTTTTACTTAACATTGTTCTATGTCAAAAACCTAAAAACAATAGCCCAACAGACATGGCAGAGTATACGCTTTTTTGTAAGATTTCGAATATAACGGTGTTGGTAGTGTTTTTTATGAGCCAAACTAAAAAAAGCCCGCTGTATGCATGCACTGAGTTTAAAGACCCTAGTAATTTTCATATAGCCTGCTAGATTTTGCTCATCTTTTTTTGCAAAATCAATCATATTCGAACAATGTTTATTTTTGATACGTGATATCTTTTTGTAATACTAGATATCCCGTGGCTAGAACTGAACTGAGCAATGATCAATTTCGACAATGCAACTCGGGATAATTGATCTTGTCTATGTCTGACTTTGACGACTTTTCCTGTTGATCTTTTTGTTATACACACTCATTTAGCTGGTGTAACATGGCAGCAAAATTTCTTCTGTGATGCCAAAAATAGTGTTTCAGAGAGTTTTCAGATATTATATATATAATATATATATATATATATATATATATAGCTTCATGATTTTTTATCCGTATATACATTCATTAACATGTGTATTCAATTGCACCTCTTTGAACATCTTCAATGGTAAATGCATAAATTGATACTTTTGACTATATATTCCTCTTTATGTATTTTGGTGTTAACAAATAGCAACTCATTCTGGTTTCTGGTACGGTAATAGTTGTACTGTTTTATTGACAGAAGTCAACCCTTTGGTCTCCTGATTAATCTTCAACAACGCAGACTGAAATCTGTGACAACAGAATCTAGAGGGCTCAATTTCAATTTGAGATAACTTTTTAAATATCCAATGTAGAGTTTTCATGTAAACGACAAAGTTGTAGGAAATTATCTAATCTTTATAATGTATTCCTTATAAGTTGATACCTTAATTAACTTTTTTTTAAAATTTGGGTGGTCTATGAGATACCCATATATCTCACTACATGGACCCAATGATGAAAAGTTCCATAAAGTCTGTGAAGAAATAAGTTTTGTATCACAGAAAACATGTTACCTCAGTACAATTCACTAACTAATCCAGCTTATTTTACTCAGAATAACTAACATATTTGCGAATTTATTAACGCCTGCGGACCCTGACGGGTACGAGATGCTTCAAACACAAATCATTGAATTACGAAGCATGTTTAGTCAGCAATCCTGTTATAGTATTTAATGTTTCTGTTAATTTCGTATTTTTCAGATAGATGATTCATTTTGACAACTTTTCCTGTCCTAATGCACAACTTCAATATACAATTGTGTGAATTCTCTCACAAAAGGTACGTCATTTCAAAATCCACTAGGGTGACTCTATGATATTTTATATGGGGGTTGAAGTGTGAGACACGCTCAGGCCCTAAACCAGCCCCTCAGATATGCATTTTGACGCCTTCTGCCACTAGTCTGCTCAGTTGATAAAATCGTAACCCACCCCATGCTTAGCTGCTACCCATGACTACTACACTAAAAATTATATTTTCAATGGATAACCAAGAAAATGGGAGAGACTGGGCCGGGTTTTACTGATTATTTCTGGACGAAGATCCACTTGCCTCGAGCGCATATTACTCAGTAATGCGCAAACGCCAATCGATCTGATTATAACCATTTGGATACATTAATTAAAAGCTATTCTCAAATGCATTGATTACTCTTAACGTTAAATTGTAAATAGTTTCCGAGTTTGAGTGAATTATTCTAGAAGAATGACTTCAGTCAATGTTTGATCAACATACTCATAATTATGTATTTATCAATGACACCCATCCATCCCTCGATAATAAACAGACATTATCTACTTCTTACACTCACACTGCAACACTTCAATATTTAGTCCAAAATGTGAGCCATTCCTCTCTGAATCCTACGAAGATCAGGTAAGCGATTTGTATAAGATTGCCATAATATGATTCAGCCCTCATTACAGAGTTTGAGGTTTGAGCAAAAAAAATTGCATATGAATTGTGGTTGTCTTTTTATCAATGTCATCAGTGTTTAGTTAATTTCTTACATGGGCTCACGGGAAAAGGAAATCTACTAGACAAAGTAGATATTGGTATGAATCAGGTTACTCATTTTCTTGGCAAATTTTTTTATACGTGCACAGAGGCAGGGCTGTGGGAAGAGTGGGCATTTTATATCACATAATAAATTTTACTAAAAACCCCGTTAAAAAGAATAATTTATAGGCGAGGGCAGCCCCAGTGGTGGTGGTTGCACGTGCAGCCTTGTCGAGATGAAAAAGGTTTAAATTTGTCAGATGTTTAACCATTTAAGAATTTGTATACATTAATTCGATTCAGGGGGTAGATAATAATTGAAATATTTTATTTACGTTTAAGTAGATTCCTGGTGAGATCTATGCTTATTCAATTAAGGAGAAAATTTGAATGAAAAGTAAACTCAGACTTGGCAGTTAACTAGAGCAATTGATTACATCGGTTTTTGAGAGAAAGTCTCTAATGCTGTAAATCTTGGAGTAAATATTAATTGGAGTTTAATTAAATCAAAACTTGATCCGTAAAGAAGACCTAATGTATTTTCAATTGTAGAATAATGGAGATGCAACACTTTCAAAATTAAGTTAACTTATAGAATGTGCGCTGGAATGTATCATAGATGTAGTCAGCATGAATAAAAGTCAATTCTTTATTTTTCAGTTTTTCTACAAAATCGTTTTTATATGCAACGTTCAACATGTAGTATCAATCGGTGATTTAAAATAAAAGGTACGTATTCAAATAGCAAATATGGTTTCAGGTTTTTTACTGCAACTCGTATAGAGCCCTTCTGGCGCTCTACATTTAGATAAAACAATCATCATATTTGAATTGTTGTTCAAATGACGTCAATTGGCTTTGTACTTTTAAAATTTATGAAAAATTCATATTTCATATGGCAGCTGAATTCTCATCAATTTGGTACCGACCAAATTGCTGAGCTATATTTTGTTATAATGCCTTGTTATAATGCCTACAATTTCGAGGAATATGGCATTATGACGAGATTTGACGTAATCAAGGGGTTTATATATCAAAAGATTTAATGGGCTCCGAATTGAGGTTTGGGTTTAACGATTTAAATTTGTCAGTTTAAAACAACGACATTGATAGTTAATGATTATCACTTCTTGTAAAATAATGATTCTGTGCAATTTAATAGAACTATCGATTTTTGCTGCAAAGAGGGCAGTTGGTGCGATCAAAATTAGCTATGTGTAAGTTTGACCGAGCCCTCCTTCCTTCGTACGCCATTTGTGATCAGTGCGCAATACAACCATTGTGATATTCAATCATGACTATATTGAAAATCATTCCTTTTCTCGTGACTCCAGTTAGCAATTTCATTGGCATTAAATCTTGATTTCCTTCTAAATGAATAAATTCAATACGTTAGAATGGTGGGTAGGAGGAGAATCAGTTGGGGAGGATATATAATGATTTAAATTAATTTCATGTTGGCGGTAATTCTTTCCTGGAATATGTTAGCGTCGTGTGTAATTTGTGAGTGTTAATTTGAAAGTGGGTTTATTCAAAACAACCCTTATATGAAAGTATGTGTCAATGAATTATCATCGAATGACGTTTAGCCATTTTCGTTAGTAGTTTCCTTCTGAATTCATTCAAAATTGTCGCATAAAACTGACTAGCGTGATTCAACAGTGATAAAATGGGGGAATAGTCTTCAGTTGCATAATATTTTCAAAACGTAGTGCATATTTTTGTGTTTATTCTTGAATACCGGTATACTGGATTTAGATCTTACATGTGTATTTCATTTTAAGCGTATTTTCAGGTTTGTTACTACAATTTTTATTTCATACAGGGACAAAATTCATATAAAATTGGGAGAATCGTCACAAAGTTGTGCTTCATTTATCCTTCGTTATCTTACTTCAAATTGATAAACATTCTAATGCATGCCAACCATTACCTATAGGCTTTTTCACCCCTAAAATGTTTTATGTCTTATGCACCATTTCCGTATGTCTTGTGGTAATACATTGTTTTCCTTTTTTTCAGATTTTGAAGATCGGTGCATGTTACATGCATGTGTACATTTTGTTTGCTGACTTGACGCTGAGAACTTTTATTACACGATATACTATTTATAATTATACAAGAAAACGAATATGTATTGATATGTACATAGATTAATCTATATATGTGCATTTATATGTATATATATATATATATATTTGTGCATAGAAATCAAATGCTAGAAAGTTTATACCATAATCACCACAACAAGATGAAGAATTCATTTTTTCCGAACGATGGGGAACCATAGTTACAACGCGGCAACTTTAATTGTTATTAAAGGCATTCAAAGTCGTCAAGATGAAACAAATATGGCCTCCGAGAAACGAAAAAAATAT
The DNA here is from genome assembly GCA_036785005.1 of Tubulanus punctatus. Classification (NCBI taxonomy): domain Eukaryota; kingdom Metazoa; phylum Nemertea; class Palaeonemertea; order Tubulaniformes; family Tubulanidae; genus Tubulanus; species Tubulanus punctatus. The sequence goes on along the minus strand of JAYMFW010093314.1, from coordinate 13,167 downwards.
CAACAATTAGGTGTAATGCATGATACGGCTAAAACTAGCGTTTCTTCGAGCGCCAGTCAAAGCGGTCATCTGTCCAGTTCACCTCAGTATGTCGGCTACCATCAGGAGCAACCGTTTCAACACCAAATCATGCCGGCGCAAATACAGTTCCAACATTCACCGATCAGTGACGAGGAAACGTTACTAATAACCGGCGGATGTGAGCCGACTCATTACGAAAATATACATTCCATTCGTTCGCTAGAATCTTTCCAACAATTTAGTCCCGTATATCATCGCGAAGCGGAACTCGCCGTGCCGGAGAAACCGCGCAGTAAATCCGAAACCGATAAAGAGAGTATATCGTCACCGCTATGGCGCATGCATATGGCGAGTGAAGTTTCGTCATTTCCTTATTTTAAGCCTCTCACGCGAGAGCATGGTTCTCCTATTTTAATAGATGAGGACATCAAATATATCTCACAAAGTCCGAGCTCGATGAGTAAAAGTTCTGATGGTAGTTCGGCTAGTAAGGACACTGAAGGAGAGTCGTTCGTGCACGGAGAAAGTGACAGTTCTAAAGCGAAATCTCAAATTCATTCGCATCAGAGCTTTAAGAAAATATTACGCGCTCGCTATCTATCTAGTCAGGAGAGTACAGAAGGTTTAAGCGACATCGAAACTAGCAAAGACGATGACGCCGTATTCGAAATGGAAATTCAAGAAGAACCTGTCTGTCAAACTATACCGGAGGTTCCCGAACAGTTAAAGCCTAAATCGGCAAGCGTTTCGGGGCCGATTTCAGTGCAACAGGAGCCGTTAGATCTATCGCGTGCTTTAGCTGTGTTTCGTGATTTACCAGCCGTAACAGAGCAAATCATTCCAACACCGTGCAGAAATGTGAAATATCAAGACATCGGACACATTCCATCAGATACTGTTACAGTAAGTCCGAGATGGCGGAAACCCGTGCATACTCATGTACCGAGTCCGCTAGTAACATCGTCCGCTATCTACACATCTACTTGTATCTCATCTCCCCAGTATTTGATTCCCGCTGCTCTTCATACGACAGTGCCGCAACTATCGCCCGGTATATCGCCAATATCTCCGCGTTATTCCCCTGGTCGATCTCCGCCAACATTCCAGGGTTACGTTCACGGTCCCGTGACTCCGTCTCCATCCCCGCAAGAAGTCGTCAAGCGACAATCCTCCGATCTAACTCAACATACCAAATCTTCGCAGAAATTTGTGTTCCCTCCTCCGTCTGAGATGTTAGAAGGACGCGGGCCGGAATCAAAAACGATGTTTTCGTGTCCGATTTGCACGCAAGTTTTTCCATCGTACGACAATTTAGCGAAACACATGGCAAAGCATCTACCGACGGAGACAGTTCGCGGAGCCGATAACAGTAAGATACATTACTGTAAAGTCTGTAATCGCGCGTTTTCGAGAAGCGACATGCTAACGAGACACATGCGCCTTCACACCGGTCTGAAACCATACGAGTGTAAAGTTTGCGGCCAGGTCTTCAGTCGCAGCGATCATTTGAATACGCATCAACGCACGCATACCGGCGAGAAGCCTTACCACTGTCCGCAGTGTCCATACGCAGCGTGTAGACGCGACATGATCACTCGTCATATGCGCATACATCTAAAACGATGGACAAAACGATCGCCGTTCAGTTCTTCGAGCTCGGAAGAGTCGCCGCATCAGTGGTCGGTTAGCAGTCGATCGAGCAGCGAATCAACAGAATCGCACAGCGATCGTCTGCTATCGGGTTCGAGTGAGAGCGATCGCATGCTGTCCGTATCGAGTATGGATAGTAGCGAACTAAGTCCGCGACAATCCTGTTCCGTATCCAGTATGGATAGCGTTGAATTAGAGATGACCACTCAACAGCAACGACAACAATCATGGGCTCTGCTGCGGCCGGCTTACCACATTAGTTCCGATCAAGGCGAACATTCGGATTCGACTATACAGCATAGTCTAGGTAGTACACCGTCGAGCAGAACGTCGAATACGTCCCTGAGCAGTAGTGACAATAACAATGCCTCGACAGAAGACATGACGCGCACTAGTGGACTGCCGGAACGTTTTCGCAAATGTTCAGTTCAAACTAAAGACAATTCATCGCAACAAAGTTGACTTCAACAAATCAATATATGTTGAACATTTTTACTATCGAGATGGCATTTATTTATTGATCTTTAGAGAAAGAAACAAAAATGTTGATCTGTGATGTAGAGGGCTCTTGACTTAGTATCGGCGATGTACTCGTAGATGAAATTTGCTGCGAGAATGCGTTTGATACCGATTGCTCAATTGTTTTTTGATACAAGGTGCTGAGAGAGATAACTACAAATTATGTGCTAATTACTCATTGATAAATTTATTGAAATTGACATATGAGAATTATCGATTTCGGGGTATACTTAAATAAGTTTTGAGAAACGATTAGATACTTTAATGTGTAAATAAATCTATATATTATCGAGAAAATGAATTTTTGGAATCGCATTAGAAATGTTTTTTAGAATGTATGTATATAAAGATAAAGCGTAGGATTTTTTCGAGCTCTCAGTGAGATTAACTCTATTTTTGAAGTGTAAAGAAAGTGATTTTTCGGGCATGATAGGCATTATATGAAAGGAATGTTTTAGCATGAACTTAGATGGGCATTTTACGCAAAGTATAGAAAAGATTATAATGATCTAGTCACAAGTGGGCACATTTAAATCGGGCATTGTCGAGCATGATTTTTTGATTTTTTGTTGATCGTGTATTCCAAATATTTGGAATACGTGGAATTTTATAAAATTAGCATTCTATTTAAGTACGTTATATTCATATACTTACATATTGTTATAATTTATGCGGAGACAAGATTAAGAATTTATTTACCATGGAATATTGATGATAATTTCAATTTCACTGGTTTATATTTTTCACTTCAGAAACTAAACGAAAATTGTACATTGACGTCATAAGGAAATATATTCTTAACCTCTTGGATACTGTTGATTGAGATATTAGTCAGTGATAGTAGTTATATTGACCACCGAAATAATATCCTGTTATCGCTGGTCAGTTAGTCCGGCATATACTACTATGGTTAAGGGTACAAGGTCCTCAACAAACATAGTCAGTTCACCATATTCATGATAGATAGGGCCACTAGAAATTTGACGGGCTCTTTGCTGTCACACTTTGGTTTGACACTGTAACATTAATGGAGGCCATAGAAACATTATGTACACATAAGATTTGAATTACTCCTGCCTCTCCTGTATACAAACTTTTCCACATTTTTCAATACAGTTCTTTAAGCATTATTATAGTTAGCTTCTGACTTGACCCCTTCCGATAGAATTCATGAACCGCCCCAGGTTGTCTAAGAGGTTAAACACCCTGGATGAATAGTTTAAGATTCTGTTATATAAATCAGATAAATCAGATATGGTTTGTTATAAGAGAATCTGTTTGAATTGTTTTTTATTGTTCAGTTTTCCATAAGAAGTTGTGTTGATTGGTACACGTAACTAATAATCAAGAAGTATTCTTGATGAGGTATCTTAAAATGGTCACGTAACGCACAGTAAAATCATAGTAGGTAGTAGAAGTCACGTGTTTGGATGTTAGTTTCATGATACATTCGTTCAGTAGTCTAGGTAACTTTGATCATATTTATCCCAATTCATAAAAAAAAATGTTCGATATGAATAAGGTCAAGAGGTGGATACATCTTGCAGAATCTGTTTATCTCGACAGCTACGTAATATGATGATATCAGTGCATCTTGTAAGATGAATTAATTTTTTTAAGTCAACCTTTATGGTGTTCACCTACACTAGTGGTTAGTTTCGTAAGACAAATAAGCCTTAATGAATCATGATGAACCAATGTTTCTTAGAGAGGAGAGAACTTGGAAAGCTTGATATTGAAACTATTGCAACGATATGAAATCTGTCATTTCATATAGAATCTTGATTTTACCAAAAGTACAGTTACTGTCAAAATAGAATTATTTTCAAAGAAGTGCAACCCGTCATTGCTGCTTCTCCTGAGAACAAAAAATTTTTTTCCCTAGTGGAGACCCCAAACCCTACTTAGAATATGACAAGTGCATGCCCCTCTTTTATATGAATTTCTGAATTTAAGGATTAAAGGGGAAATCATTTATGAAGTTGACAGAATTAGATACATGGTATGTAGCATTAGCATCTGGCTATGGGAGTGTTTGACCTTGTTACGTTATGTGAAGTCCTATCAAATAGGTTTGTGGGTTCTAAATCAAGAAATTCAAAATTCTATTGTCATCCACTGAGACAACTTACTGAAAAATTATTCTGTATCTGAAAATTATTCGTGGGGTTACTCACGACATTTAGGGACCAGATTCTAAACATGTAGAATTAATTATTAATTCATAGAAATGTGTTATCTTGATCGGAATGTGTAGATATTACGCCACTGTGCACATGCATTTTTCCCTGTTTTTCTCAAAAGACCATAATGCATTGATTATATAGTGATCTAGAGTGGGCATTGTGATGCAGTTGTGACTAGAATTTATTGACAGAAGTGCATCTGAAATTTCTTTTCGTTGAATAGTTGGTTAGATTAAACTTAAGCTTGGCGCACACCTTCGCGATTTTCTACGTATCATCGCCTCATCGCAAGCGAAAAAAATCAAACGAGTGATTTGAGACGATGAGGCGGTGAAATCGGCTCCGGGTGTCACCGCACACCTTTACGATGAGCCGATGATACGTAGAAAATCGCGAAGGTGTGCGCCGGGCTTTAGATAGATATATGTAAAAGTGTATATATGGACTGTGTAATAATTGATTGTTATTGAAAGCTTGCTTTTGTTGCTTTTGCTGTTATCAAGTAAAAAAAAAACAATAAGGTTTTTGGATCACTTTGTATTTGAATAAAGGACTGAAAGCTGGAACAGTTTTGATCTGTATTCATGTCATTTCAATGCATATGTATGTGTGATTTATTGAGTCGTAGAATAAGTTGAAAATCAGTGTTTTCTTTCGATGTTTTTATTGTTATTTTTGACGAAATGAAAAGTTATGGTATAGTGTATTTTATAGATATTTGCTCAAATGACCATATCCTGGTGTACAGAAAATATGACCATTCATTAGGTCCAGATTTTAAAAAGAAACAGCATACGATAAAACTTATTGTCCAGTTTTTGATTAATTTTGGTTACATCAATTGCGAAGTTTACTGATCATCGGGATATGGGTTTGTTATACTCGTGCACAAAATGGCCATCATGAGCAATACATGTATGTATGATTAAACAGCTACATATATATTATGAAGTATTGTCTTGTCTCTATGCACCTGTCCATATGAATCGTCAGCTATAATGTCCAGAGCACAATCTAACATACTTACAAATATTAATCATTTATATACAGATCATTTAAGATATATAGCACTTAGAAAAACTTTAACACCTTTTTCATCCTTATTAGCACATTCCGTGTTGAAATTCAGTTTTTTACATGAAGTTGATTCTGTATTCAATCACTTGTTATTACCAGTCACCTGAGGCCGGTTTTATGGTTTATCTCCTTCGCTAGCAAAAATCTCCTATAACCAACTGCAGGGCCGTAGGATGACTACCCTGGTACTATTGAAATCGGAGGTGTCATTTCATTAGAAATCCTAAATTTTGCCTTAAATCCTGGTTGAAATATGATGATTTCCAAAAAGTGCAGCATCCATGGCTCCTACAGCCCTGGTGCACAGGAATGCGGGAAGTATTGAATTCATTCAATCACTTGGAAATGACCAACGCTTTTCCCGCTATCTGGGTGCAGCTCAACTTCACTATCATTCATTTGAAAATTTATCACTAGTGGTTAAGTCATCATGATCTGTATGAAACTTGGCCCAGATATAAAAGTTACCCGGTGACCAGTGGTTGAAAAAACTGGTAATATTTTATACAGACATCCTTTTGGCCTTGTTATTCTTGTCTCCCGAGTACTCCAACGACTTGCTGCGCAAGCGTTTGAATAGTACATTGCTGCAGGATCAGCTCTTACATCATAAACATACACAAAACTCTGTGCTTTTTTCCGTATCATCATTTCATTTCGTAGCTATCTCCGACTGCTATAGTAGCTCGGACGACAATGATAGCTTATAAACATTTGGTTATTGTTGTACATATATGTATTATAATGTCAGATTTGCTATATGAATTACATAAAAACTGCCAGGGCTCTATAATATGGTATATACATGTATAAATATATACATATATGTATATATTGGCTCATTTTTGCTTTGTTGTTGTTTGAATAATTGCAAAACTCGGTGATGATTGATATAATATATACGATGTAGGATATTGTCATCTGTGTCGTACGTAAAAAAAGAATACCCTGATTGGTAATTTTGTGTTTGTAATTGGACAAATTTATTGTCAGAATACCTTACCCTGCTGAGTTGGATCATCTTTGTACAGTTTCATAAAGTTATCAAGTTATCGTCGCATGCCAAATTTGAGAATGAGAATTACTTCTCGATGGTTTCAGAATTCGTAGTTCTCATTCACATGAACAGAGATATAAATTGTACCAGTGATTTTGATTGTTATTTGGCGTTTTGGCTAATAATATAATATACACGTATATGATTTTATTGTTATTCAGTAGTCTTATGTCTGCACTTATGTGTAGGCCTCCATGCACAAAATAAGCTCAAAGGATTGGTTATTTAGTCGGATGTCGTCCAATATTTTAACCATTCCACCTCAAGATTTACTGTATAGCAAATATGAATATTGTAAAAACACATTTTGACATTTTTATATTGCTAAAATATGATGGAAGTTGCATTGCGTGTATGATGAATAATACTATAACTATTGATGATGTATATGTGATTTCATATTTTTGGTATAAATAACTTTACATTGTATTTTTGTGAATCGACAACGTTGCAGCAAATTAGAATAAATTAGGGTTCATTCAAATAAAACACAATGACCAAAAGGGTTGGTGCTACATGTATACGTGAAAAATATATAACGAACAAGAGAATGTGATAAGATTTGAAGAACATCTGTTAGTTGATTAAAGTGCATAATTTAATTGCTTAAATCTGGGGGGCTTTCTTCAATTGCTCCTCAGTAGAAAGAATCTATTAAACAAGATGAATTCATATGGTCTACTATTAGTACAGCCCGTCATTCGCACAAAAGTCTGAATTCATGTTCTAGAGATATTTTGGTTTGGATTACTTACATTCGTTCGTGGTATGACGAAGGGGTGGATTTTTTGTGATATGACATTATCAACAATGTTTCGAAACATATTTTAAGTCAGAAGAGTATCCAGGGGGATTTCACGGGTTCCGGAACCCCCCCTTATTTAAGCCAGCATATATATTTTAATCAATTAGATAATTTCTAACTTCAGTGAAAAGGGTACGTATGAAGTCATATTAAAGGGGTCTTTAGTGTTCCTTCCAAAATTTGTCCCTTCAAAAAATCCTGGGTATGCCCCTGTAAGTGAGCAAACCCTTTGGAGCCCCTAGGTTTTTTGGGAGGCAGGGGTCTAAGTGGGAATTTTAGGGCACTCTTAACAACAAGTGGCTAAGTCTGACAGCTGCAAGGGGGTCCCCCTCTTATGTCAGAAACTTTTTAATTTGACCAAAAATTTTTTCCCTTTGAAAAAGACAGGTCCAGACACCCGACTCCTTAGATCTGCCCCTGCATTGGCATTATCGATCATTAGTGGCGTTTTCACCCATTCATCAAAACACAGATGAATTTAACAAATATCACAGGGTTTCGAAATAACTGAGAATCGTTTGGGAAGGTAATGTGTTGTCGTATCACATCGATTATTCAAGGTTGTGTGCCTGCTGCATGTAAAATGGGCAAAGTGATTCTCCAGCGAAATTGTCTAATTCAGGCAAAGACTCGAGGGTGTTCTGTTTTCAAATACAGAAAGATTTGGAAAACTCTCAAAAACCTTTTCAGTAGACTCTATGTACCAATCGGTGTTCTTGCAAACATTTTTTGGTGTTTAACTTGCAAGCTGAACCAAATGAATAGTCGGGCTGAATTATCATCAGTCTGAGAATAATGATAATGCAGAGTCTTATCTATTTGCCTGAAAATCGCTCTTATCACTTTGTTTTAACCACTTGCCGGCGGGGTACATCAGCCCTTTTGATTGCGCTTCAAGGATGGAATATAGAATTGTACTACTACTGTTTTCCAGGCCCCTTTTCTAATCACCATGTCCATCAGCAAAATAAATACATA
>JAYMFW010093092.1:0-10237 GCA_036785005.1 Tubulanus punctatus | reverse complement strand
ACGTTACTACGCATTTTAGCAGTTTTTCGGACCGCTCTGTATGCACAAGGTATTAATTTATTGATCCCCCTCCCAGTACGTACATTATCAATCACCCCCCCCCCCCATAAATTGTTATAAAACTTACATGTATCTTCTAATTATCCATTGACATTATTGTCTACTGTACTTCTTGAAAAAGGACAAGGTCACAGATGTGAAGAACATAATTTCCGATGTAATGATATTTTTGCGTGAAACTTTTACACAAAGTACGTACAAAAGTTTATTGTACCCCTCTCCAAGCGACGTACATCACATTTTCTTTCACCCCCCGCCCCCGTCAGATTTTCTGACTCTGTATTCTTTGTAGTATAAAGAATACTGAGTCAGAAAATCGGACTACCCCCCCATACGCATTAAGTACGGAAATACAAACACCCCCTCCCCCCTTGACCAGTACATACTTTATGTATGCTACTTATTATGAAATGTCTGTAAGTAGTATTATTTACAGAGAAAAACAGATGATGTTTGTAGCGGTCCGAAGCCTCATTCAATCAATTAGGTATTTCCGGTTGTATGTCTTAAAACACATTGCTACTTATTGCCTCATCCATACTCTGCTCACTCTCTGTCTGATGAAAATGTTCTTGACTTAAGGCAGTGCTCTTTATCAAATTATTCTTTATTTTATAGGAAAATGGTCCAACTGTTTGTGGTGATGAATTTAGTGATCCTGGATTGATGAACGCTTTAGGTGCTACACTCATTCAACATATCGGAAACAATTTGTAAGATATATCTATTTATGGTATTCATCAATAATCATGCACTTTCTCTAACCAGATTTAATGTGGATGGGTTTTGCTTTTTTTCAGTAAAGAATATCACTCAAAAGATCCACCACGGATAATTTTGAATAAACTAGAGAAAATGGATTATCAAGTTGTAGCCATGACAGGATTAGGTCAGACTTGCGTTTGGACATGTCATAAACCAGATAATGATATCCTTAGTGAATCAACAAATTCAACTCCAACCTAACAGCGTCTTTCAAATTGCCTTTAAATGGTAGAAAACAAATCATTCCATATTCTTTCAATTACTATTATTCTGCTGCAAAATTTTAATTCATCGAAAATCATAACATCAAAAATGTTGGATGTTTAATATTGGTGCTCCTTATTTAGATAATTTATCCAGTATTATGAATAGTTTTTCCAAATCATAAAAGAATTATAAGTTGGAATTAAAAATAAAATTTAAATTTATTATAAAAACTATATATTTTCTTATCATTTTCTCGAGTTACAGCAAAGAAGTTCTCTCAAAAAGAGAAAAACAACCATATTTGATAGTTGACCAAGTTTATTCTTCAGTGATTTGTTGTCACCAGCCAGCTTGATGAGTGATTTTGCCGAGAAATATCTCCTCGAAAGATTTTCTTGTATTCCTGGAAAAGAGGTTTTAGATTATCAGATTACTTGGTGTATTATATTCATGTAGTTGACGAGGATGAAATACCTTTTATCTCGTGGATATTGTCAAGCCAGAAGAGTTTGTTCTACAAAGTCATCTATGCCAGCATTTCTTCACCTAACTAGGATTGCAGTGGTTTCATCGACCTAGGAAAAAAATTATATTTCATGAGTAAAAATACTGGGTTTTTTAAGATTATTTTAGTACCAGTATTTCAATAACATTACTTCAACACAAACATCAATTTGAATAATAGTTCCTGAAAAAAATTCATGAGCTACAGAATGCACCGAAGTGTGAGAATTTATTTCCACCAGCAACAGAGAAACTCCTTTGTAATCAATTTTGGAACAAGCAGCATTCAAATGGAGGGAATCAATGGATGATGAATGAATGACTAGACTTGAAATGAGAATAATTGTCCTAGCAGTTCCACTATCGAAACCAGTATAATTTGAAAACCGATATTGGATGTATTTTCTATGATTGTGCATGATGTAACTCATTGATGTAATGAATGACCAATCAAAATGTTTCATTTCAGGTGATGAATGAGAAAGTCCACGCATTCGCCACACACAAATTCAGTGAATATGAATGAAAATGCACTCAAAAAAATTTATACTTCAAGAGACATTTTTTTCAAAATTTATATATAAAGATATGTCTGTTTTGAGTACATATGTGACAAACTATGAATTCCCAAAAGATATTTCATTCAGGTTTGCATTAGTCTTAATACTCTTGCAAAAACAGTTTGAAGAATCAGTTTAGGCAGGTATCCATGCACATAATGAGATTTCATAGACCTTGCAATTCTCAAGTGATCGATGAATCGATGAGTGATTTCAGAGAATATCTCAGAGAAAGGATATTTGGTTGAGATGGAATTTGCTTAAATCTTTCTAATCTTTGCAAAAAATCATAAATTTCTTGATGTAGCTTTAAAGCAGGTCCAACTCAAACGAATTAAATGATTGATGAATGGATGGAATAGATTTCACCACTAATGGTAATGATGGAACATGCATATGTAACAAGCGAATGAAATGAGTTTACCATTCACGCAACAACTTCTTCCCTTAATCTTTTTTAAAACTTACCTAATTCCCCATAATCCAGATCAATGCAATTCAATTGAAACTCCATAGTTTTATTAATGAGTAGCCAGTAATAGTCGACGAACTGAACTACCTTATTTTTAACAGCTGAATATATTTTTTAGAATAATATGACCCATCAAAATTTCCAGGGAACCCCTGTTATTTTCTGGGTTTAGAATAGGAGTTTTTTCTAACAGCTGTTGTTGAACGAGGTAGAAAAACACTGTAAGTTCAATCAAGTAAGTTGAATTAGTTACTGCAAATCAGTTAAAAAGTCATGACAACATCAATCAAATCATATTCATTAATCACCAGTAATTATTCAATGCTTAATATCTGTTACGGTACTTATTTTTGTCTAGAAATGTATCGGTTACAATGCTAATCATGTAGAAAGGCTTGCACTTAAATCCCAGGCACGTAATAGTTATTGCAGTGTATTATACTGAAATGAATTAATGGATATGGCAGTGAAATCGACAGGTAAAACATAACATGTACTACTGACAAGTACATGTATTGTCCGAGGGCTGCACAAAAAATAACTACAATATAATCACCATGTCATTTTCTCATCAGAATGTTGAAATGAAAAGGAATTTGCACCCCAGAAGTAGTTGGGTTTTCGAAGTGATTTTTGGTGAAGCCCTCATGAAATACTATACCTGAAAGATTGTATCTTCAGGCGGCACAATAGAATAAGTGCCCAGGAACATCAACCAGTCTCGGTGAAATGCATATGATACAAATCATTTTGGATCGATTTTACAATGTACCTAAACACACCACCAACCATTCATAAAAACAACTTGAAATATTGTTGACTATTTTCAAAGTTTATAAGGCATGTCACAGTCATTGTATAATTGAACCAAAAAGAATTGCGTTGATACATATAAAACGATGCCAGAACATTTCAATGAAAGAAATAGGAAACATTGAAACATTCTAGCATTATTGACTAGTAATAGAGGTTGCTGTAATGAAAGGTAAAGCAGACAATATGTTGTATGATGTTGAATCCTAGTCCTGAATGTTTTGATCCGTCAGATTCCTTTCGATGAGAAATGATAGCACTACTTTTATAAAGCAATGGCATCATTGACTGCAATTCAGATTCATCTACTTATGGAGTCAGTCAATGTGCGTTTTGCTTTTGCAGTGAAGAGAGATAACTGATGGGACAAGTGGTCAAGATATACTCACAGACACACGCATTCATTTATACTTCAAAGAAATACGGTTTCAGAGAAAAAGAAACTTTCAAAACAAATTTGTGAAAATTAACCGTTAAAATAATTCTTTGTTCAGAGAATTTCAAATTCAAACAGTAATTAATAATCCTGATTAATCTATTTCAGCCGGTGAAAGACATTCATATGAGTTCATAGAGCTAATGGTGAGAAAAATAACGGTGAAATGAATCACTATTTATCCAAATGTTTGAACACTAATTACTGATATTAATAATAATAATAATAATAATACTGGTACAATCTTAATACAAAAATCACAGGCCAGCACTCCCACTACACAAACAGATCATGCAGGGCCGCTGGGTTCTGTGAAAATAGAGAAAAAACAAGAATCAAAGACATCACGGCAATAACTCAAACAGCCGGTATTTTTTAAGTATATATATATAGAGCCAACAACTTTTATGTGATAAGCACTGTACACAACAGACTTTACAAAATAACAATTCAACGATAAAATCCCGATGGGATATACATAATAATGATAAATGAAGAAATGATGATCACCTCGATCGCGGCACTTTACAGTGCAATAACTGTTAATTATACACAAGACAATAACATTGATAAAACATCTGTTTTTAGTCTTTCCTAAAATAACGTTCACGATCTATATGAATGCATGTATGCAGTGTGTGTATATATATATAACAATTATGTATATATATATATACATATAATAATAACTCTAACTATATGGATGACTGAAAGTTCGTGGAAAACAATAATGAAATATAGTGTCTAAAACAAAGTCACAGATAATGATGAATCACTAGCAGTTTGTTTTGATGAATTGTTGATGACTTATCCGATGAATAGATGATAACTAATGATAGGTGAATGTTCAGTGCACGGGGTTCTGCCTTCGACGGGCTTCTTCCTGTTGTAGTTTTTGTTGAATGAGGAAATGGGCTCGACTAACATTCTCCGGGTTACCAGTGATGGTGACAATACGATTGCGAGTACCAGGAGCGTAGACACCCTTCTTAGAGATTTGAATATTAGACCCAGTGAAATGTTGCAGTTCTACAATACCCTTACCCCCTGGTCCTAATATCACACCGACCAAGTTATCAGCAACTTCAATTTCACGTTTGTTAGATTTATCATCCCCTCCCGGACCCTGGAAAGACGTACATGGACCAAGACCAAATGAATTTTGATTAAGACCATCACCTGTGCCAAACCCTTGATTATAAGGCCCGGCATTATAATCAGTAAACATTGAAGCGCTATTTGCTTCAGGATTATTCGTGGCATTACTGAAAAGACTAGCACTAGCAGCAGCAGTTTGACCCCCCATTGCAGATGAACCACTACCCACTGGCCCAAACAACCCTGACCCAGTATCCATTCCAGCAGAAGACGGATTTCCAAGATTTGCATTTCCGAAAGACCCCGGCCCACTTCCTAGGTTCAATCCACCTAGACCCGTTCCACCCCCAAGATTTAAACTAAAACTTCCCTGTTGACCCACGCTCATTCCCATTCCCATGAGGCCATAACTGGCAAGGGTGCACATAGCAGCACTGATTTCTTCAGCAGCCTGTTCAGAATAACCACTACCTCTAAGGGTTGCTTTAAGCTGCTCCAAACTGAAGTTATTCACATTCATAGCTCCAGCTCCAAACATTCCAGCAGCACCACCCATTGATGTATTCAAGTTCAGATTGTTGATTCCAGCGCCAATTGTATTACTTAGATTATTTCCACATGCCACTACATTTGGTGGAGCATCTGCACGACTAGAAGGTTGAGTTTGGGCAAAAGGGGATCCAGTTGGATTGGCACTAGCCACAGGACCAGTTACATCAGCATAGCTCGTATTTGGACAACTAGCACTTTGTGGGTCCTCAGCAATCTTCTGGAGAATAAGTGTTACAGCTTTTCTGTTGCTTTCCATATCACCTACAAAGATAGGGTAATCTGGAGTACAACAAAGCTGTACACCTGATGACGGTCTAAGAGGGCTGGCTGTGTGTGGTAGTTATGTATATACAATGAATAAGAGAATGAAATGGATGATATGACATAATGCAGGAAACGAGACTTGACTAGAATATAAATGAATATCTATACAATTGATAATTACCCGAAACAGTTACACATCTCTCCGGTAAATTCACATCCTTTGACTTCTGCGATATTTGCACATAAGCTCCACTCTCCTCTTTGATTTGATTGATATAGTTTCCTCCTTTGCCAATAATCATACCAGCAGTACTGTTTGGAACTAGAATCTTCACCTATGGAATACAGATATGAAGGAACCACGAACTATTAGTCAAACCATAATTTATCAATGATTACCGTCAATAAGATGTAGAAATTGTTCATCACAAACTTTAGATTGTTGATAGTGGTTCCTGTGGGAAGATGAAATGATACATCTTTCACACATGACATATATGATTCATCCATACATACAATTCTCTAAGTCACCTATATCTAATCACTATTTTATCTATTATCAGCTCCCATTCTCACACTCTCAATCAGTTATTCTCCCATACCTTACACCCAACCCAAAAATATCAATAATTTTCACCAGTTATCTATCATTTTCTAGTAGTTTCCGATAACTTACTCACCATAATATAACGCTGACACTCACTCATTTTAAATTGAGAATGATTAGAAACGAATGAAACCATTCATACCAAGCAACGACTTTCATTTTACTTTCTCTCACAGGCACATATTCTGAGTTTTATTTTTAAACACAAGAAATATTACACTTGCAATGACACAAACACATGAACTCCATGGAATGCAGTTTCAGTGAATAAAGGAATGATGAATGTTTGTAGTGAATCATAAGGAATGAAACAATGCATGCCAATATCCTTAATATTCACCTGTTTGTGTCGTTCCAAGTTTACCTTGACCTCTCCTTCAGCTGGTTTCGGATTAGGATCCGGTTTTTCTAAGATCTTTTCCGTGATGAAATTGTGCATGACGGTGATTGCTTCCACAGTTCCAGTTATGAGGCAGATACGTTCTGAAGTTCCTGCATTAAAAGAAAAGAAAATTTCAATATAGGTATTCAACATTTAAATCTTCGCAGTTATTCCAGCAGTACACAGACAGTATAGTTGTGTAAGATAAGAAACCTATGCTAACTTCAACTGAAACCTAATTGTTATGAATTATAAGGGCAAAGTATCATTGTATAATCCAACAATGAATACAATGGCTGATCCAGGGAGATATATGGGGTAGCCCCTCGAGTTTTGTATACCTATTGGAAAAATTATGCTTTCTTTGTCTGCAGAAAGAATATCACTAATTAGTTTTGGAAGTCTGGATTATTTTCTGACTTCTTCAAGTGCTCAGATTTGTATCCAGAGGTGGCCCTGTAATGCACATAAAGTTGCCCTTTTATGAACCTGGAATCTGCCCCTGACCAAAATGTTTAGATCCACCCTTTCAGGCTTCCTATGAAAATCATTGTATGACCAGGAGTTTTGTACAAATCTAAATTCTATCAACTTACAAGGTTCAAATTAATCATCAAATTATAAATTAATCAAAAATTATTGATCGCCAATTATCTTATACAGTTTAGGCTACTCTATATAGTTATCTGGTTACAGCTTACCAGGATAAAAGTCATTGGCTTTAGACATCTTGATTCGGGCCCCTGTATCTTTCTGCTTATGTGCTATCGTTTCACCGCCTTTACCAATGATAGCTCCAGCAGCGATACTCGGAATAAGAATCTTAAAATGTACATGATCACCTGAAAATTATTGCACACGGTCATGTCATGAATCGAAAGGGGTTTTAAAAAGACATTATATATTTTTCAAATTTACAAAATTGATATCTGTACTTACTATCTGCCATTTCTGAAAGGTAAGAAAGAAAAACATAAATGACTTTTTAAAATCATGAATAAACCTCTCACAACATAATTTCACTGGCACAGTTTGAGTAAACACAGTAACGAAACAGTATTAAAATTGCACAATAGTATTCCACAAACTTGTTGGAAATTAATTACTGCAACATTTTATCTATGCAGATATTGCATTTAACCACCAGTTTAGTAGGTAAGACAGAATGAGTCGCAAACTTATAAATGCTCAACCCCAGGCCAGCCAGCATACACAACACAGTACACAGGGGTCAGAGCCAGACAGCCGAGCACCGAGCAGAGCAGGGAGTGGAAGTACTCTAGCAATCTGGTACTTATGTTACTGGCAACCAACATAGAACATTAATATTCCAGTAAATATTCGTGTCCTTACCTCCCCCTTGATTAGATCTTTTGGTGACTCCGGAGTCTATTTCACCGTCCAATGGTCTTTTTCGGGAGTCACTCGTTTCCATCGCTGTAACATTTTGGGCCATAATTGTTCGGAACACTTCGCAATGACATTAGTGACGCAAATCCGGAAATTACCGACGAGTTACCGTAAATGAAAATCGACTGAGTATATAATATCTATGCAATTTTCTTTCGAAAATGATTCAAAAGGTAAAAAAATGTATATTCATACCCTAGCTCTGGCGTGTAGTATATCTTCAAGGAGGTTTTAAAGAAAAATATCAAGTAATTTTATCAGGTTCATATTGATACTTAGCACTTCTTATCAAGGTCGTGTGGAACCCGGAAAAAATAAATTTGACAGTTCTTCAATATGTTACAGGACTATAATATATGGTAAATATATATTTTTTAGGGGTCTCGTTTGTGAGAATGGATTTCTATTGGGCCCCACGAAGCTAATTCATAGTTTCCCACCACCAGAATGGCTTGTCATTTGTGTAGTGCATTGCTGCTGCTGGTAGTTAGTGGTGTTGTTTGGAATGCTCGACAAACTACACTGACTCGACTGTACTGTAGGAGACTGTATCAGCTCTACTACTATTGTCTGTCAAACATACTCTCGTTTCTACTTTTCGCCCATATTTTCGTAAGAGATTAACAAACATACCTGAATCACATATCAGCATCTGCAGAAAAAAATTGCCCAACAAGAATAAATATCCATTAAGTTTCAGTTAGTTTTTATCGACTGAAATCCTCTCAGAATAGGCTTGAAATAGGCTTTTGTAATGCTTAAAAAACCGTGAAAATAATCACTGCGCATGCACAATCCGATCTGCGCATGCGTAGTGGGGAAAAACCAGCTGATTACAGTATTACACGCTCATATAGTAAACTTTCTCCTATAGAAAACTACTGATGCGACCCGGTGTAAGAATTTTATCGATTTTTGTTGGGCAAAAGTTTTTTGAGTGTAGTGATGTTTAACAAAGCGGCTTTGGAGTATTAACAAAAATATAGGCGAAAAGCAGAAACAAGAGCATGTTTGACAGACAGTAGTACAAGCCTTATAGACTAGCTAGAGTAAAATGTATGAC
Source organism: Tubulanus punctatus (assembly GCA_036785005.1). Taxonomy (NCBI): domain Eukaryota; kingdom Metazoa; phylum Nemertea; class Palaeonemertea; order Tubulaniformes; family Tubulanidae; genus Tubulanus; species Tubulanus punctatus. The sequence continues at coordinate 1,044 of JAYMFW010093092.1, read as the reverse complement.
AAAGGCATATTTATTAAACTATACTCAGATCTATGTACAGTTCTGGGAATAGTACCTCGAGTACTTCCACTCTCTGTGGTTTTGAGATGACTGCTGGCTGGTTCTTCGTTGGGTGGGTCTAGCTAGTAATGGTTTACTGGTGTTAATATTTTCGTTAAGGAGCTGGTATGATCGTATTGCCTCCTAATCTGCAGAAGGCAAGTACCGGTAATTCTAGATAATGGGACATTTCGAATTTGAGGTTAAAGTTTAGTCGCGACTCAAACTGTACCAATTCAAGTTTTTCTATGTCAAATCGCAAATAGGGATGCCAGACTACCACGGCATACTCTAGGATTGGTCTTACTAGGGCTTTGAACAGTATGCACAATATTTCAGGATCTAGTGCTGTAAACATCTTTTTATGGCTCCAAGACTCTAAGGCTTTGTTCGCTGTAAATTTCAGATGTTCCACTGAATTTTAGCTGGTTATATAAACTCTGAGGTCTCTTTCACATTCTGGTATTTCTTGAGTACATTGTTATCATAGTTGCCTTCATTTGAATTTTAATTCTTTTTATTTTGATCTATTAGTAAAATGAATTTTTGGGCTTAGTAACATTGCAATACCATAGATAGAAACCTCTTTGAACATCTCGTAGATATTTATCATCTAAGAGATTTTATCTGATCGTCAACTATAAGCTACAGTGTCATAAGTTTGTCAAAGAGCTTCTTTTGATGGAAAGCTAACACCAAACATACTAATCTAATACTTACTTCACGATGAAAGCTCAATTTTTTCTTGTTATAACTTAAACAAGCATAATTTCCAAGACCCAAGTGAGTGTTAAGGGTATAGCCAATTGAATTTTTAATTATAGACAAATCATAGGCACAGGAATTTAATTATTTTCAATGTAAAGATTGGTATATGTAATAATGTACTGTAAGTAATTTTTATGGCAGTATCAGATCAATTATATTCCTAGACTTGTTGGTGTTTGGTCAAATTCCCAGAACAAATCCTATTCCTTCCTAATTTCTTAAAAACATATTTTTGAA
>JAYMFW010092981.1:0-10241 GCA_036785005.1 Tubulanus punctatus | reverse complement strand
AGACAATAAAAAAAACGCCTCCCGCCCGCGTCAGGTTCGGCATGAAAGGTGTGATGAGAAACAAGGTATCTTTTTTTTTAACCTTATGGCCTTTGGCGCCGTCACACAAAAAGTATAAACCAACATTTAACCTATAAACACACTATGCCTGAATTTTCGGTTAAAGCAAAGTCCTAAGATTTGTTTTTGCAAAAACGATTTTCCGTATCCAATATTTCCAACCTGCTGACTGCTTTGCCCATTGTTTCAAATTGTAAGAAGATCTGAAGATACTCACTGCGATTGTTCCAATTAAAGGCCCAATAAATAACCACACATGCTCCCACGCAATCCAACACCTAGAAAAATGTAAGATTTAATTAAAATCTATCCGATTATGAACCAAAGATTTGAATAAGAATGAGCTGACTTACATATCAGGTGCATAATAGTCATGGGAATGGCTGCCAACAAAAGCACCAGCCAGAACTCCCGGTATCACTGGAAAATGAAATATAGGTGGACTGTTAAAGTGACCATAGCCCTATGATCTTGACATAAAATACTTTATTTCGCTAGACTTATTAACAAACGGTATTTTCGTTTCATGATTTAAGATGTACTGTGAATACTCTGTAGGAATGGGACCATATTTTGTTCGAATTAAACCGAATATCTATTTTGCCAGTGAAGCACCTGCTGAGGTATATCTCATTCAGAAATGTGGAATAGTTCTAACAGACAAATGGAAACCATTTCCATATAAAGGATAGCATTCATTTTATTTTCAAATTAAAGTAAATTCTACGAAGAGCTCAAGCTTCACCGATAATCATTATATCCGTTTTCCGATTTCCGATACCTATTGTCGCGTGTAGATATCTACAAGATTAAAAGTGACAGTTTCATGCTCGTTCCTCCTACTTAACGTTTTCCTTATTGCTCACGCACATTCTCACGCTTTACAAACGGATAGCGTGAACTTTTACGGAGGTTAGGATATGTCAACCAGTCGGAAATGAAAAACCTGATTCAATTTCAAGCCTTGGAAACATCCTAAGGGCAAACTAAAAAAAGCATCTTTTTCAAAAACGGGACTCTAATTTTTGATTTTAGCAAAGAAATCGGATTATTAACCTACGCTTAGTCATTATAGATTTGAACTTTTCCCATCCCACAGGAACATCGTAACATTCTTCCACGTCCTAATCAATGTAAAAACCTCGCTAACGTCATCAAATTTTACATCTTTCATGTCAAAACACATTTATCCGAGGTTGCTATAACCGAATCAAGCGAACAGCCAGCAAATAACCTAAGTCGCTGATACGGAACGCTTATAAAGAAATATTCGAAGCAATCTGTTTAAGAAGACTGTAATTGTTTGTGAATGAATGCGATGAAAAATTCCCGGTACACCAACATTCTAAAACATCTGAATGTCGCTTTGAATACACGATTCAATAATTGGTCTCCCTTTCGAATTTCTGTTCTGTCAGAAGCTGTTTTGTTTTCACAACTGGTCTTGGTTTTTCGAACCATTAACATTTTTCTATATCCATACATGCTTTCGTTCCTAATTCCTCTGGGTGAGTGGGATGCTTTGTTTTGCCCCCATAGAAAGCCCCTATTTTATTTTGTCTTTTTGTTCTTGCTCATTGGAACATATTTCTGCTTCTCATCTATCATTCAGTTGGATTTAAAATTCCTGGTGTCTCGTTTATGTATAAAATTTCTTGTGCTTTTTAAAACAATTGTGTAACAGGAATCTAAACTATATACCACAAGCATAACCATTAAGCCAATCGAGATCAAAATTCGAAAGAAAGTGTCTGGAAAATCTCATGAAGGCTGTGTTGCCGATGGTCTAAGGTCCAAAAGATACCTCAAGTAACGTCCATTACTTGATCCTTGGAGTATTAATTCATGATTACTCCAAGACTGATCGCAGGTGTTCGGGCTCTTATTGGCATTTGCCAAATGCAGGTTTTCTTTTCAGAATCCGACGGCTTTCCTGTGTGAAGTGTCAAAAGCTCATTAGGATATGTTGTTGTCACTCATCGCGAGTGCGAGTGACAAATGATTCAATACATAAACTTTCTTCTCCATTGGAAATCCAGCTATAGAACGGCAATAGAGAATATCGTTTATCAGAAAGTATTCAGATTTGAATACCGAATTCGGTTTTCGGCAGTGTAATCGAAACGAAAACCTCGGTCTGATAAACATGCCATCAAAATCAATACGGAGAACAAAGATGGCCGCGATGAATATCACTTATTGTCCGCCATCTTGAAGTCGGTGTACACCGATGGTATTCTACTCTCGACTCGGATACCCTGTGCACAATATTCGAGTTCGAATTCCAGTGAAATAAATGTGCCGTATACGGTATACGGTTTCCAGGGACGGATCCAGGATTTTCTGAAAGGGGGCGCAGCCCTCCCAGCGAACGCCGAAGGCGTGAAGCCACATCATGGCGTAGCCACGAAAACGTTGGTCTCCCAGGAGAGGGGCGCCGCACAAAAGAGGGTATTCATACATCTACGGTATTTTCTTTTCTGATGAATTTGCCTCTATGTGCAATGAACAAGCAGACCAATAATCTGCAGTATTGCAGCTCAAGACACTTGCGAGAATGTTGAAAATGAAAAAAGGGAAACCAAATCTACAAGTGATCGGAGGGCAAATATGCATCAGATGAAAGGAAATACAATGGATTTTATATCATAACTGATCTCTTTTTTGAAGAACTATTACTGGGATCGTGTTTCAGACCAGAATTCATAGAGCATTTCACGAACGTCTGTCGAAAATAGGAGAGACTCCTCGGGGGAGACTTCGGGGAATAGATACGGGCTTAAATTTCCGTCCAAGACGATCGGGGAAAGTGATAAAACATCACTTATGCGTCAGAGTCAGGCAGATGGTCGCATAAATTAGCGAATAATATCATTTTAATAATCAAGATTTCGGGCGACATTTTTGTGTTAGTTAATAAAGAAATAATTTAGTAAGCGATGTCATGCCGGCGGCAAGAATCGGTAGGGAGTTGTGTAGTTTTTGAAGTACCGCAGGCCAGAGCCGCCGGCGACGCCTAAGACGCAGGTCTCTAGACAGACAAAAGGAGTAAGATAGGTTAGTTAACTATTTTTGACAGCGAGGATAGGAGGTCTTTTACAAGAGGGGTTTAATGAGGAATGATCAACGTCGCTCAGTATTGACCTAAGGCATCTGTTCTGGACAAACAAAAACCCCTCTCAGTCGTCATGAGTTACATTGAAAACCATGACATCAATTTACAAAAGATGCAGAATATATATATATATATATAGTAAACATTACTTGATATTAGAATCCGATACTAGGTAATATTTCATTTACGACAAAGAAGCCCCCATCATCGTGGGTAAAATATGAGTAGCGTGAGAAGTCGATGAGTTCCAAATCGACTTAGCTATAGACTGATAGAATGGTCGACTTTTGACAGACTGAATGTCTCTGACTTACTGGCTAATTTATGTTTCATCATATGAAAAAACGACGAATGAAAAACTTGTTCTGTATTTTTAGGAAAATATTCTTTATGCTTCAAAATGCAAATTCTTGGTGAAAACGTACGGCAAAATCTTTTGATTTTCTAAAAACAGATCGAAGCGCGTGCGTTCATAAATTTCGGTCGGTGGTAGGGTTAGAAACCGGGCTAATTTGGGGCTAATTCATGTGGAGACTCAAAACACGCGAAATCACGGTCCCGGCCTACAATTTTCCATCAGATAACATCTCAACAAGTAGCTAGTCATTATACTCACATGCCATTACCGTCAATCGCTGAGACAATCAGAGGTCAACTGTGGCGGCTAAATGACCACAACATCAACACAGCCGACCCGTGTCAAATTTCTCCGTCAATAGTCGTGTCTCGTATAGTTAATTGGCTAGACAGGTTTTGATAAGATTAAAAACTCTGCGATTCAACGACCAGCTGGTCGGCCGTATCATCAATACAAATGGATAGATAAGAATCAGACTGTGGCAGGCGACGTTAGACTGGTCAACCCAAACAGAGGCTTCTGCTTTTAGAACAATGTCAACAATATCTGATTTCTTTCCACGTGTCCTACCGAGGTTTATATTCAAATTGAGTATGGCACGAGAATTTTAAGAATTTAACCACAACGATAAACACATTCTATAACATAACATTCAAACTGCAACTTCAAAACATGCGAGGCTTTGTGAAAAGTATTTTTAACGTCAATTATTTCTAAAATGAACTTACCCCATCCTAAAAGGTAATATCGCCACATGGAAGACTCGGTATGTTCCCCGTGTGAATGAGCAGCGTATGTTATAACTATATATAAATTAAAAGCTTCGTTCATCAGCCACGAAAACGCGGCCAATACAAAATAATGTAAACTTATTGCAAAAACTTGACACACAACCTGAAAAATACGGAGAACTTCGAGTTAGACCGTGCATCCGTTTATCACAGATCGAGGGGCCGTGTCTTTGAACAATAAGGAATAACGCTAAAATTACGGACAAGACATGACACGGACGAATGGATATCGCTTCTCTATATAATCGATTTTCACGCAACGACACGGATCACAATTCACGTTTAAAATGGATGCCGCGACAAAATGGATAGCAATTTATTTATTCGTAGTGGATCTTAACTGAAGTAACTCACGCTTGAAACTCAAAATGGTTTATTGGCTGAAAAGTATTTCACTCAAGAATATCATTTTTTTTGTAAAGAGCATTTCGAAAGGTTTTTTTCAAATATTTAGGGCTCGTTTCAATAGAGCAACCAGGTCTTGGAGGAACTAGAGTCGAGAGTGTACTATTTTTTAAATTTCAAAAATGTCAGTGGTAGGGTCCTTGTGAACTTGTCTCCAAAAGTAGGTTAGGTCTTCGACTTGATGGAAGGAAAATAGGTGTTCGACAGAAAATTTGGATTTAAATAGATGCTGGTCGATTTCATAATAGGAAAAAAATCGTACATCTCATCCATACTTACCACGTGATGTATTCGATCAATACCGAACATGAACGATAACTGACTGCATACTATTGACAGGGAAAAATTCTTGTGAATGGCCGCTGTATTTGATGATGTTCTAGATATTAAAAAAAATCCAGAAAATAGCTTTACAGATTAGGACGCGAATTTACAATGTAACTGTCAAATAACTGGCCAAAGTCTCGGCTAACTGATGGTACACGATCATCAATCAAAATAAATGTCGATTGTTTACGATAAAACGCGAGAATACGCGATATTCCAATTCCGTAGGACGCCTGTGGTCTGATAATGTCATATTTTCAATCCGGAGTAATGAGATTTTTTGGTTGATATTACAAATTTCTATTGGAAAATGGGTCCGTGTAGTTTTTTTCTTACCTAAGATAAACGAGCATTAGTAACGATGTAAGGCACAAGATGGCGCTAACTGAACAGCCGACATATGAAGGAATTTCCATCAGAGTATTCGGCTTCTCACCTTTGTCCCACTGTAAAAAGGAATTAACACATTCATAGATAACGGGATTATTCTACTCACTATGACTTTTGGTTTATTTTAGAGTTGATATTTTTTTTCAAATGAAATCATAACGTTCTTAATACCGTGAAGCCTTCATTGTCGCACCACTCCGTGACGACTTAAAAATCGTTTATGTGTATGGCATATTATCTTTGTCATTCGAGTCACATTTAATAAATAATTTACAGGGGGATTTATAAAAGTTGAAAGTTCATGTCAACTTTACCATGTAACAATAATTTATTCAGGGCACTTGAAGAATTTAGAGGCTAAAGCGGAACTGTAGAAAAAATGAAATAGAATGAATGACCGCAGACGCAATCTACTGCAGGTTTTATTTAAACTCCCGGTGCACAAAGGACTGTATTTCTAATGAAACCCTATTATGAATATCAATTTTTACCCAAAAAAAGTAATAGATAAAGACGAAATATATTGTACAGAAAATTGCTCGGTAAATTATTGGTCGGACTGGTCGGACCCGTTAAATGTATTTGATAAAATCGAGGTTTTTTTTCCGGTTTCCTCCCCTATCCAAGGAAAAACAATAATTATCAATTTTAGGTGCTTAAGCCGAAATTTAGAGAGAAAATATAATCGTTATAAATTCGATAACGTACATTGACATCATACATATCTGTAGTGACGGCAAAAAGTCCCGGATGTCGGCAGGTACACTGCGAATATTTCCAGTTACTGGTGAATAGACTACAGTCGCCGTGATCCCAACTCCAATCTTGTGAGCTATAATAAAAATTGAATATGAATTATAAGTTAAATTTGAATTTCATTTTCTATATCGAATCTTCTTTTTATCAACTCCGATCTATGACCTATTCAAAATCCTCATAGCCTACGAGTCCTCAACTGTCGCAATGATTATAGACGGATTAGTTTTTTGCAATTTCATTAATAAAAAAATACTCTTTGACAGTTTTTCTGTCCCAAATATAATTTATGTCAGCGGCACCAATTTTCTACCAAATTCCTGGTACTTGAATTGTGTGGTTTTCGCCCCAAGATCCGCCACTGATTCTATTCACTCGCAAACACAGAAGTCGGGCAAGAATTGCTTGCCAGACTTTCGGTGAATAGATAAAAAGCTTATCAATATTCACGATAAAGTGACTTGCGCTGTCGTAACCTAATGTTTAATATGTAATATTGCGAGTCAATTACTCGAATATTGCTTGGCAGACAAACTCGGTCTTTTTGTTAAGAGACACAATTATATTTCTTACGAAAAGCGCACTGCTCAGAGATATAGAAGAAATTCAATTCGAGGACGACACTTGGAAAGAAAAATAGACGGTCTGATTACAGCTAACAATCGGAGACCATCTCAGGACCACTGGACTCAATAAATACGATCATTATTTCGCTTTTTACGGAGTTCTATCGGATAGCGAAGTGTCCGCTTGCATAAACCAATCAATGAGTAAATATGTAGTGGTAACTAGCTCTGATCGACTGGTTATAAGCGCGATCTAAGTAAAGTTATTTGACATACTGATTGGATGTAGGCAATTGTATCAATTTGCTGAACTCCGCCACGCCGCGTAATAAAGTACTCCGGCAAAATCTGCGTCCATATTTGTCAGTTATGAATATCCACTTAGCCCTGGCGCGCACCGGGGAAGAATTTTCGCTGTCTTGTGGAGTGTTCCAATTTTTACTGCTATTCATAGCACAGGCACTCGAACTGTTTTCAGTTACCAGGTTACGACAAATAGTAAATCTTCTCGCGTGCCACCGCTATTGGAATGATATCAGTTCATGATCGGTCGGAAATGTCGGGTTTTAGAATAAGATATTTACTTACCCGTTTCCATGTGTAAGGACCACACATTCTGGGTTTGAAATATTGAAAGTCTAGGGAAAAAAAACGAATATTTGGTTAATCATTTAAAAAAAATATTTGCCAGTAAAACTTCATAATGAATACAATGCTGCTACGTTCCTCGAAAAAGAGTAAATACATGTATTTCTGCGATGAAAGAAATGCGAAAAGACTGATATTCTAGGTAGCTTGTAAAGGCCCTATTATGCTGCACACGAAAGTGAAGCGAACGCGACCACGCGACTTTTCGCGCGAATCACCGTTCTAACATAACGCGATATTCACCGCGGAATGTTGTAATTTGGACAAGGTCGTAGCCATGGTAGCTGGACTTGCGCAGATCAACTAGGCCTACTGTGCCCCTTGTCATAGAGAATTAGTTTTTCTGGATTTCCAAGATTAGCTTTTTAGTCTTGTCTACTCTCTCCGACATGATTGTAGTGAAAAAAAGCAGACAGTGAACTGTCTGAGCCACGTGTAATATTCACGTGGAGTTATGTAAATATCAACAAAGGCTCTGATTGGATGTTGTGAAAAATTACCGCGCGGCATTTTACCAGAAATTCGCTCTGGGGGCAATTGGCGCAGCTTTTCGCGCGAAAAAATTCCAGTCGCGTTCGCAATCGTAGTCAGCATGAATTCAAATCATTCAATATGAAGTTACCGGTAAGCAATCCAATGCGAACGCCACGTTCGCGTTCGTGGTCGCATCGCGTCGCTTTCGTCTGCAGCATAAAAGGGCCTAAAGGGTGCTGTTATGTTCTCTGAACTTTTCGAACGACTCTTATACTGATCTTTCCAGCTGGCAACAATTTTTCACTTCCACAAAAATTTCACAAAATTTCCCAAAATTAATGTTCAGTATCAAAGTACATGAACGATCGAAAGAAATGATATGTGAGGTGAAGTTTGTCATTTTCGCCGATTCATTTAATACTCACAAGTCAGTGTCGTTATTCAGACGTTTTTTTGTGCAAATTCAGGTTGATAAAATTTTGAATGGTTTATACTTACTTTTGAATAAGGTAAACGTATCTTTATAGGTTGAGATAGGTTCTGTATTCTATGGTCTTTGAGATGAATGAATAATGAGAATAATGCTGAATTTAAATTGTCTTCTTTGCTTTTACTGAAAAAAAATAAATAAAAAGAGGATATTCAACATTTTTTTTCAATAAAATGAATTTTTTTTCTTAAGATTTTGAAGATTAAATTGATGTACTCACGGGAGGTGGTTTGGTAGCACCATTGGCATTGTTATATATCGAGCTGTTGAGATCACTAGAAACTCTAAAATTGACATCAATTTAAAGTCTTTTTAATAAACTGCGAGATAAAAAAGTCGCACGAAACTAGTGCGACTTTTTAAGTCGCACATGACTTGAATGCCAGATAATAAAGTTGCACTAGAGTTTCGTGCCAAAATTTCGACCAAATTATGAATTGTAAAAAACATGTTTTCCCACACGTTAATTATTCCCTCTCCCACGTGTGTGGGAGAGGGAATAATTTTTATCCATTCCCCACTGGCTTCAAAAACTTTGAAATCCCGTAATCCAAGAAATTTAAAAAAGCGCCTTCAGTAAAAATTATTCGTTTTCGTAATCCATTATACCATAAAGATATTTTGTAGTTACACTCTGGAATTTAATTATTTGAACAGAAATGATTTTCAGTGTCAGCATTTGTCAACATCTACGATGCCTGAAGTTGTAATCTGACAGTCGTTTTCATTCACGCAGTTCCCCCAATTATAGCATTTGTAGTGGGAGAGAGCCATTTCGCGCTGATTTAAATCGACAAAATCATAGTAAAAATGTCAAATTATAAGGGAGAAATAAAGGGTAAGGGGGAGAAATAAAATCCTTCACTTATTACAGGTTAAGCCCTTACTCTTCACAGAAAATCTTGTTCTCACCTATCACTCGTGGTAGATTCTACATTTTCCAGATTTATTAAGAATAAATTTTAACAATTAATTTGAATCATTACGTTCTGTATTGATTTTTTTCTGGGCCATCATCAACTGTATTATACATTTTAGACTAAAAATTCACCCTAAGGCAAACAATTCAATCTATTTTGATCGGTGATATCTCTTGAAATTTTTCTATTAGGCCTACATATATTTTTTTTCGTGAAATCAAGCCGATTTTTTCTGAATATACTTAAATAAATAACCAACCTGGAAGTGTACTGATTTCAAGATCAAGTATAGCATCCTTAGGGAGCGCTATAGTTCCATACCGATCTTCCATACCCAGTGTTTGAATATCAATCATATCTGGGAACGCTACTCCCTCGATGTAACGAGTTCTGTATGTTTTTATTTTGAAAGCTGAAAAATATGAAATTTGAATCTTACAAAACAAAGCAAATGACCAAGTTATCCATTTGTCAGTGAATCGTGAAATACGGAAACGTTTAAACAGCATGATACTAAGTGGATGACATTCTATTCATGTTCTATCTTAAGTGGGTTAGCCGGATTATAGTAGCCATAACCTACCAGGGAGTTGTTATATGACAAATCACACCAGTCCAGTCATATAAAAACTCCCTAGTACACCAATAGAAACAAGGAATCACCAATCAAACTGTTAATTTTGGTATTTTGACTAATCCGCCAAGCCCATTCTCTTCTAGAATAGACCACGGATTATACGTAAATACTTCCGCCGTCAGTTTTCAAATTGGGAACAAATGCCCACAGACTTTTTGGTCAACTTGGTCAATGTTAATAATAATATCCGTGTTATTCATTTCAGGGACCAGATACCAGTTAGGCTACAGCCATTAATATCCATATTTTGTACTTCTATCTGGTTTTGTAATTCGCTACTCGATTACTGATGAATTCCTGTCGT
>JAYMFW010092870.1:0-10242 GCA_036785005.1 Tubulanus punctatus | reverse complement strand
AGTATACCCGACAGACCGTAATCTAAATTTAGCAAACCTACGAGATGTCATTTAATCAAATGAATTTCAAGACACTCTATCTATATCATTACATATTTCCGAACACTTGAAACGGGTTTCTCTAGATGCAGAAATCTCGAAAAACGAAGGTCAACTCGAGTAGTAAGTAGACGCTTCTTCTTCTTGGATATATTATATAATTTTATTTCCGGGTTAGTTTTAGTAACGACCACCTTGATTTAGTGGCAGCACCATCTAGTCCTTTATTTAATCACAACCCAAACACTCGGGAGGTGCTGCCCTCAATCATAGACGGTGAGTAGAAACACTAACCCGGAAATAACAATTTTCGGTAGTAACGAGTATGAATTGTCGCAGCTCCACGGTGATTCACTCCGTGCATTTTTACCTTTTATTTGTCCTCTCATTTTTGCCTTAAAAATACACTGAAACATCGCAAACTTGATTCATATTTCATTCATGATATCTAAGAGAAGTTGACAAACTCACAAGAACAATGGTTTTCCTAACTTTTATGAGATTTGGTAGAATTCCACATCGAGCTGGACGGTCTCCAAGACCAGATCGCTTCTGGAAAACTCAACAACTGTATCGTATGACATGGGTACGTATATGTCCCACCCACCATAGTTTTCGCGGAGAATTTAATTGAGAACCATGTGGCTCCAAGATATAAACATTGTAAAAGTTAATTTTTCAAAAAAGTGGAGGGCCAAGTAGAGCAGTGAGCTTCTTTTGTGTGTCGCAAAATTTACATGTCATGTATTAAATTTTTTCTATTCCGATCCCTAACAACCATGGCTTAGTTTGGTATTTTCTGTATTTCAAGGACTGTCTTTAATTTCCTTTTTGTATGCGAATTCATAATATATACAAGCCTGCATGATAGGCGACCACCATTGGGTTTTATACGTTGTTTCAATCGTTTATTTCACGCACAGCGCGCGCCTAATAGCAATTCTTGTCCGACTCAAACGTATTCCGAGTTATATGTACAAAACATTTGGTAGTATTGAATTCGGGAATCAAAAATGTTGCCAACTAATTCATATCAGACTCATGTGTACTCTACTGTATATTGTTTAAAAATGTTGGACTTTTTTCATCATCGTGATTCACGGGGAGGTTTAAATATCTTTATTTCCAATTTCGATTTTACCATTCATAATGTTTTAACAAAAAAATTATCCCATCAGAGAAGATCAATTAATGTTTCATAACGTAAAAGAAGAAAAAAATGATGATGTCAAATAATCAACAATAATAGTGGCTAAAATTTATGATCAACTCGGTGACTGATGGTGTATAGTGATGCGCTTGTGAACGCATAGGTTCATGCCTTCAAATGAATTATGTTTTTGTAAAAGTAAAATAGAAATAGTTAGAAAGAACATCAAAAGGCAGGACAGGGCAGAAAGATTACTATCTACGGTATTTAAAATTAATCACTGAATTTTGGTAATGACATTGACAACGCACCGCTGTTGTTGTATCGTCAACCTCTCTCCCCTTTGAAATACCTGCTGCTCCTTGACAACCGGGACTTTCTGATTCATATGACAAAAATAAATCATTGGTGTATGAAATTGGACCAATAACTACATCGGTGAGTGTAACAAATAGAAAGATAACAACATTCTGATTGTAATGATAGTTTATTTATTGAAATTGGTCGAGTATAAGCTGAGAACTGACAGTTCTAATGAGTGGTGTTTTAAATTCTCCGCGTTTTCGTGTTTGTGACTTGGTGTCAGGGAGGTCGCGTAGCATGACCTACACTGACACCAAGGTTCTCAGTGAATCATTGATATGACATGATTTCTCACCATTTCACTTTGACTGGAGTGGAGAAGATTCATCACTGATGATTTATTTCATTTGCCCTAATAATGCAGCTTACGGTTTCCTACATGGATCATGTTTTTGCTTTCTTGAAAACTGTCTTTATTTCGTAGGGAAAATCCCTATTTCGCATTTATTGTCCCTCTTTGTTGCAAAAATATTTCTTTACAAGTGTTAAGACTGTCCCTCTTACAAAAATTATATGTCCCTCCAAAATTTTGCTGAATTCTTCACATTTCCAATAAGTATCCCTCTTAGCCCTAGCTCTGATGATTGATATTTGTTTTCTTGTAGCAATTTCACAATCGTCCGAGGAATGTGTACAAACTGGCTGTGATAGCAGCCATGAGAGCTATGAAATTTTCTACTCAAGGGCGAAGTAATAAAAAAGTTTATCACAAGGAGGTAAGTAACTAATGAACAAGGAATAATTTTTCTTTTTCGAGAGAATTAGGCCAAGAAAAAATGATGCTGTGTTTCTCATCACTTTCAAAAAATAGAAATAAAAACATTTTTCCATTGGTTTTCAATTAAAAATGTGTCAGCAAGTAATATTTAGGCAATTGATAAAAAAAATATATCCCTGATGTGAAGTGCTCACCCGTGCCATATCTAAAGGAATACGTGTGATAAGAAACAAGGCATTAATTTTCTTTGGCCTTAACTCAAATCCGTCAATGTACAAAAACTTCAATCAGCCCATGAATTAGCTAATCGACACGATTTAGCTAATTTTCTTGTCTAGGTCTAGGTCTTAACTTGTATCAAACCAAATTCATATCTCCATCAATAATCTGTTCCGTGCTGCTTATTTCAAAATTTTCTTGGACGAGAACCCTGGACCCCCATTCACAAAATGGCAATTCTGGCACTCGGCGACCAGGCTGTTCAGTTTCCATCTGTAATTGCCTGTAAACAGATAATCCGTATTTAATGGAAATTTTTTCATCATCTTTTGCTGCATGTCTGCAGAGTGATATGAAATAATTTTTTAACTTTTGAAATGCAATCAACAGAGATTTAACTAAAGGCCAGGGACCAGGGATTTTTTCCGTTAAACATGAAATAAGTCCCCAGGAATTATTTGTCAAGTTGCAATGTTTCTTTACACATTTAACTTGTTAGCCTTCTCCAAGTTGTTGGTACAGTATACAGTCTATAACGGTGGAGCTGGGACCGATTAAATTTTACCGTTATAAATGAATACCAGTATAGCTGTTAATGTAACAAGCAAATTGAATGAAACAGAGACAGAAAAATTTAAAAGAATTTCACCGGTTTGAGCGGATTACCGAATAGAGCGGTACCCTAATAGGCGGAGTCTACTGTATTTTTTAGCCATCAAAGCTTCAAAATGTAGAGTGCCGTTATTTAGGAAATTTTCTCAGTATCTTCACACTGTTTCTGTTCAACACTTTGCGGTAATTTGGTCCCTGTCTACCATACCTTTAGTGTCCTGCATCTCTAGTACTTACTTCAGTCTCTGATCAATGATGTGTATTTTTCTATTGTAGTTGCGGTTATTAAGGATCAGTGCTGCAGCAGAAGAACATGGTTTGAATTATAGACAGTTTTTATCAGGATTAGCTGAGGTCAGAATACAGAGTAAACTTTGCCTAACCTGTCACTCTTGAGACCAAGAAAAACTTAGATGGGAGTCTTTCATAATTAAGTGAATAACATTTACGGAAACTGGGACCCAGTTTTTGTGATGACACTTTTGATGACTTCTCCTGCAATGAGATCATAAGGATAGAACTGGTTCTATTTCTACAATCCAGATCGTAGCCAACAGCATCATGTGTTGCATGGACAATCCCCCCCCCCCCACACATATCGATTTCAATGTGAGGTATAGAGTTGATATCATTTAAGGGGTAATTATATATGAGTTATGATATATGACACCTAATTGAATGATGTGAGAACTTCTAGCTTATTTTCTTATACTTGGCAGTATAAATAGCTTAAATCGTTCAATGATCAAACTTTATAATTTAAAACAACAGACAGAAAGTAAAACACCTTTGATCAGTACAACCAGAGAGTTAGCTGTCATGTATCTATCTATTCATTGAAATTTACCTCTAATATGATATTAAATTAATATTTTTTCTCACATTGAAATCGATATATGAGGGGGTCCTGTGTAGGCCTACGATTTTACCGTAGTGACATGAGCAACTAGAAACCGAGTCGGTGATAAATATATGGAATCGTAGGGTGACCCAACCTAGGTTTTAGATACTGACTTCTTGGCTAGGTTTGCTGTATTTGAATTTTCGTCGCAGTTGAATGGAGTTTATTTGTTTATTTTACAGAGCAATATTAGTTTGAATACAAAGGTACTGGCAGATCTCGCTATCTTTGAGCCACTTACATTTAAGGTATATAATGCATTAACACTCTCTTGTTAGGGGTTAAGACTTTATCAGCATGGAAAATTGATACCCTCATTGTTTCGGGAGATAATTTGTTATTCAAGAAATCGGAGAAAAATTTAGTTGAATTTACCAAACGTCGTAGAGTGACAAAATGAAATGGGCCGGTAATGTGCAATGTTGAAATATAGCGTGTTAATGAGAGGGTTTATGTATCTGCATTCACAAAATGGTTATTCTTTTATTTTCCGTGTAACGATTGAAATAAAAAGGTCTGACTGAAAGCGCTGAAATAAAGGGGTCCTGGCCCTGTAAAATTTTTAAAAATCAAACTTCTAAATATGATTTTCCTAGCATCTGCAGATTGAAATAATGATAAGATATAGAGCCTCACAGGATCAATCTCAAAGTTATTTTTGGCATTACAAGAAATTTTTGGGAGTAGCGATTACATGAAAAGTAGATCTCATTTATAAGCTGATGACTTACTTGCCGGGGGTCCTAATCGTCACATAATTATTGCTAAAGTAGGGGAGTTTTTGCAACCCATGCCCCCCATTCTTGTGAGTCATGCTAAATATCTTCTCATACAATTTGATTGGTGGAGAGCATATTTAGTTTCATCAAGTTTAAAATGCAATGTTTTTTTTAAATTTCAGAGTTTAGCCAATATTGCGAAACAGTATCACATAGAACAAGGGATTACAATTGAAGGATTAGAACCACCAGCAGGAGTAGTAACCCGTGGAATGTTAGGTACACCGATTGTTCCCGGCAATAAAAATCTTTATCCATACTGATGATTTCTGGAATATGCATTTTACACTTCTCGTGGATATCTGTGCTACCGATCTGTGACATGCGATGGAATAATCAGTTGTTAGTCATTGAGGATATCGTTACCTTAAAACAGTGGAATATTATTCTAATTGGAATATTAGTTATTTGAAAAAAAGGATTATTAGTATAGTAGAAGGTGCTGCCATCTCGTAGATCAAAGGGTAACTACATTGTATTATTGGCCACCAGGTCGTGGCGTCATCTGATGTTTTGAATTGAAACTAATACAGTATTTTGTATTTTACTCGATTTACTAACTCTATTCTTTACTTTATTCATTGATATCTTTATTCTAGGAAAGTATATTTCCTCCTGGCATCTTTTCTAAACTATGAAATTTCAGGGCTTTTGCGACTGCAAGCTAAACTTAATATTCTTATTACCATAAAAGTTGATAGTACAACGCAAACCAAGAAGCTCGCATTTGAGTCAGGGGCCAGTTAGGAAAAATAATACATTTACGTCCCCAATTAAACTTCAATATCCACTTTAACTTCAGTGATGTTTTTATTGCGACAAAGTGTGGAATTGGGTCCATTCTTAAATCCAATGTTTCATTTTGAGTTAGGGGCATACTACAGTAGGTTCGAATCCTACCACAGTGACTCGAGGCTCAGTTTGGCAAATTTTTCCATTTTTGGGTAGTCCTGTAATAAAGGGCCAGTTTTTCTGTATTTTGAGTTTCAACGGGTTTAATTGATCAGGAAATTACCCATACAATAATTGAAAATCTGCCCATCAATATTGTTTATTTGTCCTGAAATATTTACATAATAGAATAACCGAATAGGATCAATTTGTGGATGATATTTTCTAGCGAGTATTCCGAGTACCATCTATTGTTCGTCGAAACGGCAATGGGCTTATGTCATTTTCATGAATCATCGAACAATGCAAATATAGCCAGCCATACACACTTGAGGGGGATCAATATATGACAATTATTGAGGGGCTAGCGAAGGATCGATGAATCTACTCGAACCGCGGACACATGTGAATGCGGCCTCGCATACGACTAGTCTCTCCCTCCGAGCCGTCGCCGTGGTCGTCATCCATTTAATTCTGATTGACGAGCCGTAATTCTCTTTCTAGTTGCCATGGTAACATAGTTAGGAGGGCAGCTGTGTGTTGTACACGACAACATAGCCTACCCCGTCATCGTTGTCGTATCGGCTGAATATAGCGGCAGCATATGGCGCCATTTTATATAGCATTCCGGGTAATATTCTATTATTAATGCCGCCTTAATTTTGCCGTTTGAATGATTTTCAATACAAACCAACTTTCCATTTTTGATTCATCAATCGACTGAGAAATGATTCCGAATTAAATGAGGTTTTGATTTTTCAGCGGTTAAATTCCAGATGTGTATATATATCAGTCATACAACGGTGATGAATTTACGATATGACTCAAAATGTAATTTCTCAAGGGTGCGGAATAAATTTTAGCGGCAGCTTGGAATATTTTATACATACGCAACGACATTTGATAATTTATCGTCAGTTTGTCGTTGTGTACTAAGCTGTGGCATGCTTATTTTTAAAAAAGAATGGTTACATTAAGTACACGTTATATCCGACATCTGAAGATGATGGGGGAATTTCCAGCTTTTTTTCGTAGTTTTTGTGAGCAACATATTCCTGAAATGTCAATGCAAAAAAATTCAAGGTATTATTAGGGTATTTTATAAACCCTGTATTATCACAGGGTTCCTGCCACCCCTCAAATTAGGAAATTCTCATTTTGATTTTTGACTCTAGAACCCTCAAATTCTTAAAATTGATGCTTGAAAATATCTTTTTATCATAATTTTCAAAAACTTCTATATACAGTTTAGAAATGTAGTTGTATTTTCATCGAATTTCTTGCGACATTTTAAACAGTCAGTCACACGCCTAAAATTTTTGTCATAGGCCTAATGAATTTTAATCAAATGCTCCTCATATTTTCAATTTTAAGAGTTGGGAACCCTGTATTGGCTTACATTTTTTTCAAATTTGATCATATATTTACGAAAAATAACACTAGAATAGCCCAGATATTTTACAATTCTGCTGCTTTAAGAATGATATGAGCCGACGTTTCAGATGAATTCAAATAATCCTTGAGAATTCTTGATCATCTTATGAAACCAGTCTAACCAGAGAGACTAAAAGGGAAACTCGTCCGGTCATTTCGAGTCTTTCAATCCGATTTACTATTATTCAAATACGTCGTGTCTCGAATCTGTGATTTAACGATGAGTGAATCAATCACGGCTTAAAGTTTGCGGAGAGATGACGCAGTTATGGCGACATCGAGCAGTAAAATTGGGACGTCCTTGGATTCGATGACTCATTCTACATAATCTACCCATAAATTCTATCATTCGATGTCGATCTCATTGCGTTTGTTCGTTACTCAGATTTTTTACATCGTTTGAATTCAGCGTCGCGCACGCAACCTGTTAACGTTCTCCCTCTCTGCCTGTCGACGTCGTCACGGAAACTGCCGTGTGTCATGTGATATCTCACGACGGCTCAAACGTGCATGACTAATTCGCATCGGGATGAAAATTTCTCCCCGCCGTCTTGCGAAATTCTATCGATCGTTTTCAAAAGTTGACTGATGGCGTACGCGGCTGTATGAGTTCGATATCATGTAATATTGCTTGTATTCAGTCGCGAGCTGGATTGATGTAAATGGCGTTTTTATATTTAGATCAGGTATCCGACTCTTATGTGACCGAAACATGATTTTTCCTGGTGGTGTTAATTGTTTTTTTTCTGTGCGCACTCGCTATAAACAGGCCTTACTGAATGAATGGTTTAGTTAGTGACTTAATGGGGGTCGTTGAATTTCTATCAAAGGTCAGTTATTCTAGCTCTGATGTCAATAACTGGTCAATAATAATTTTTGTCTGGTGATTCATTATTGCTGTAATGGGGATTGTTGGCCCCACTTGATAGTTGAGTAGGAAAACCGAGCTATTTAAATCTAGAATGTGTGATCAGACCGTCAACCGTCCCCCTTTAGGGAGGGGGGACAATACCTATTTCGCATTGATAGTCCCTCTTTGTTGCAAAAAATGTCTTTAGAAATGTGACCCTTATAAAAGTGATATGTCCCTACAAATTTTGATTAAATACTTCACATTTCCAATAATTGTTCCTCTATAATGCATGTTTTGTCCCTCCTGGACATTTTATATATGGTATAGGCCTAATATAGACTATAATGATTTGATGAAAATCTTACAAAGGAAATATGGTTGAAGTCTTTATTAGTCACAACGTTTCCAGGCAGTGATCTCACTGCCATCACCATCACTATCCTTCCCCTTTTAGCAAGTGAGTTCACTTGACCAATAAAACGACTTCTAAGTAAATATATGTTGTGGGATTTTTATTAATTTATTAGCTCATGGATTAACTGTGACAGCACAGTTATCCTACACCAGTAAAACAATTTAGTTCACAATGTTTTGATGGCCGCCAGAATGGGGGGGGCTATATCACCACACCACCCACCCCACATTTTGAGGTTGGACGTAATCTATATTTTGTTTTAAATATTCTTAAAAAAATTTTGTTAGATTAATTTAGTAGTTAACTTCGTGAAATTCTAAAATGTTGCTGTCAGACCGTAATCAAACTTTTTCATCAAAAATACTTCTAGAATCAATTTGATGTTGCATAGATTTATTTTGTTCATGTATCCCCTTCGTGGCATCAGGGATTTGTCATATAAAAAAACACCTTGGTGGTATTTACTTGTTCGTCAGGGGGGTTGTTCTGTCGAGGGGCCCATTTACACCATATCATCTGTGTCACGTGACATGATGAGAAATTTGATATGCCCTTTTTATTTTAGAAATATTTCTTCATGAAGGCGACATTTTCAATAGTTTTGTGGCGTATTTTCCATTTATTCTTGTTTTTAATGACCAGCCAGTCATGGTCAAAGCACCCTTTGCCCGATTCAGTTGTGACATGGACAACATTTGTCATCTGCTTCATTATCTAATCAAGATATCTCTCATCTTGACATTAGCCACAGTGAAATCTTTGGTAGTCTCTTATTTGAGGCCAGTTGATCTGCTTTTCACATGGACTCTCAACCCAGAGACTGCACTAGTGAATGTGAATGCATATTCTCTATGGTAATCTAATGTACACATGTAGCATTATGGCGAACAGGAAAAATAGGCCTCCATATAACAGACAATGATATGTTATTTCAGGTCAAACATTCAAAGTCCTCTATTTGTAGAATTAGCGCAACCTGATAAAATCTATATAACCTGGAGATATGCCAGAATTATTGCACTATCAGTCAGTATATGAATGATGTCCCTATGAACTATGTCAGCTGCCTGATAGTGATTATATATATGAAAATCTGATGAAAGTGTATGTTGTATATCTACCGTACATATATGTCATAGTCGGTGTTAAGCCATTGTTCATACACATTAACACCCCCCCCCCCTAGCTCCCTCTCCCATTTTATCATTAATCCATTATTGGTCTGCTTGGCTCCTAATCAATTCCAATTTGATTCAATTATACTATGACTGATAATACAGACTAATGATATGTGTTATTTCGGGTCAAACATACAAGCCGTGTCTTCAGTCAGGATATAATTGAATCTTAAATACATAAACCCTTATCTGATTTGTGCAAATCAGATATCTGAATAGTTCTAAACGTTTTTGTCACATCCATGTCATAATGATATCGAATATGGACTTTGCTGAAGAACCTTGACTATAAATATGAATCAAGGGACAAGACAAAATATAGTTTGTAATATCTGATAGTTTGCTTATATCCCTCTTGTTATTGGTCTCGCGTTTTCTCAAGCACGGACGTATGTACCTTTGTCGTTTCAGGTGATCGTTTGCATTTCTTTGCGTGCTGCACAGAGGCCTAGTAGTGAAATGCTGTAGCTACCCATCGAACCATATATCTGGTACATTCAGGGATCTCACAGGTCATGAAATCCTGGAAAAGTCATGGAATTTGAAAATTGTAATTCCAGGCCTGAAAAGTCAGGCTTTTTTCTTCAGAGTAATGGAAAAGTGTTTGCATTTCTGGATGGCAAGTAGCTCAGTCGGTTAAGGCGCTGGCTGCCATGTGCTGGCGATAGGTGCCTGAGGTCACGAGTTCGA
>JAYMFW010092426.1:0-10250 GCA_036785005.1 Tubulanus punctatus | reverse complement strand
TTTGACAATCTCAATTACAATACAGAACGTAATAAAAACATAACAATTTCTGTAAAATATTGCCACCACCTGAGATTTGGAAAATCCGAAGGAATTATCCAAGCTGAATCCATGAGGTATTTACAAGTTAAACACTGATTCTGATGGGATAGTGTTAAATAATAATAGCTGAATGGCTTTTAATAGTAAGACAGATAGATGAATGGAAGAGAACTCCATGTCAGAAAAAATGGACGCTACTGAGGGCACAAGCAACGTAACGGTGTCATATATTCAAAAGTTGAAATGGCGCCTAACATATTTTTGCGTCGTCTTGAAAATCAGACCAATTTCTCCTAATACTTTCGATGAAATGAATGCTATATTATGTGTCCAGTTAGATTTGTCATCTACTATGACACCTAGATATTTTGTATAGTTGACAATATTAGGAGGCCGTCCATCTAAATGTAAAATCAAGCTAGGGGCAGAGGGTGGTGTCCAAATGTCATACGCTTGTTAGCCTTAAACCAGTCGAAAGATGCATTAAATCAACATTTATTGTCGTTACTAGGGAGACAGTACCCTTACTACTATAATAGTAAAGTGTTGTGTCATCTGCAAAAAGAATAAAATTTAGAAGCTTCGAGTCACGTGTTATATCATTCATGTAATAGGGAGCCTAAAAGATGGGGGACTCCACGTGACGTTTTTTTGCGAGGAATGACATTTGATGTTTACAAATTGACTTCAGCTATGTATGTCATCTATAGATCAAAGGTTAAAAATGACGCGGATACCGTATCTACAGAGCATGTCCATGGGGATAGTATGGTCAATAGTATCAAAAGCTTTTGAAAGGTCAATCAAGATCCAGATTGTTAGAAAACCGTTTCCATTTAACTTGTTTTTTATGTTCAAGAAGTCTAAGAAGGCGTGAGCCGTGGAAAAATTTGGACGGAACCCATATTGGGACGACGAGAGTTTATTATTTCTATCGACAAATGAGAAATGTCTACTATATGCTAGTTCTTCAAGTATCTTGGAAAAAAGGTAGTATGGATTTCGGTCGATAATATGAAAATGTCATTACGATCGATTATGTTGCAACAAATATATAATTTATTTAACAAGAAAATCAGGATACTTTCGTACATACATTGTTTAAAAATGGAAATGATATTAGCAGTTAGATTAGCAAGCATTAATGAGTAGAACATAATAATTGGGATCATCGGTGGCCGGCTGTTGATATTCTTATTCTTGCTGGTTTTCCTTGATGTGTTCATATGGGTTATCATCACCAGCCGTGACATCGCCTGCCATGGAAATAAACGTATCGTCTAAACGCTGTTGGACGAAACCTTTAAGACCTTAATGTATAGCTAAAAGTTCAGAGCAAAAATCTTTCAAAAATCAAAGAGACATTGAGTTTGGAATTTGACAGTCACTTCAATTAAACTTGAACTTAGGGTTCCGTTCATATATTACTCATATTCAACGATTAAGTATACAATCCAGCATCAATTAAGAATTCTGAAGTCTATTTACCATCGAAAGCTTCGTTCACGTATGGAAAGGCCGCGGCATTGTAAACTAAAAATGGCCATAAAAGTATTGACTTTTGGTGAAAGGATTGAAAATAAAAACTTTAGATTGTTAGTTGTTGCCTTTTTGTCAAAGGCAAGCCTCCGTTACCGCGTAGTTTTCAATACAACTAAAACAACCAATAGAAATACAACCAAGATGAATGAAACAACACCAAAAATGACTCCAGTCAATAATAATGGTTCTGGAAACGTTGGTGGTTCCTCTGAAACTGTTAATCAAGACAAATCAGTGAGAGAACTGTTCATTAATGATTAGCTTATTACAATGACATGTGTACTCAACACCTCAACAAATTAGACTGATGGTATTTCATGGAATCGACACAACTAGTCGATCTAGTTGGGTGACTGAGTGGGGTGGCCCTTAAATGTTTGTTTCTCTCCCTCTGGCAACTGAGGAACATGGTTGGTATCCATTGGTATGACACCATTCGCTATCGAGAACTTTATTCACTTAGAGAGCTTTTCATGGTTTTTAATAATAACAATCTCACTATGACTATGTGGACTTATTATGAATAACTATAATCAGTTTTGTAGACTCTAGTTGATAATTGAGTGGACTTTATCCCATGGACGAATTAATTCGTCCCTCTGGCCACCTAGGAACAGGGTTGATATGCACGAACACCTTTCGCCACCAATAAACTAACCAGTAAGACAGCATTCCATGTGTTTTAATAGTTACAATCCCACTATGTGCACCTATTACTTATTACTACATTGATGTATGTCGTCATTATATAGACTATTGAGTTCATCCTCGTACTTGGTTTCAATACTTATTTTCCAATGATCGATTACTATCTTCCCTTGTTGTAATAAAAAGTATCTATCAAAATGAACGACAGGTACTTATTATTTTCAGTGAGTTCAAGTACAATCCTGACTCTTCTACCGTATCCATTAGAAAGGTAGCAGTGATAATCTCCAAAACCCGATTCCTGGACAGATTTAATGGTGATGTCCCATCGTTTGGGTGTATACTTAGTATAAACCCGTGTATATGTTAGGGTGCCCAAATTGCTTTCACGTACACAGTTAAGACTTGTATTTACTGGATAGGCATCATACTGTACAGTGAATGTTACTGTTTCTCTGACTTTTGCAGCCATCGGCTCAATTCTGCTAGAAATCATTGGCTCATCTGCTCAAATTTGTAAGAAAAATCGTTGAAATGATTAATATAAGAGGCAAAAAACGTATTGAGGTCATTTTTCATCCCTTAAGCAATGACGAAGCAGATTTTCGCTGAATATTTCCCGGTTCAAAGTATGGAAACTTACACAGAACACCGACTGTTACAATATTACTAGTAGCTAAACGTTTTGAATTTGTCACCAAACATCTATATTGTCCTGAATCAGTTTTTGGTGTATTTTAAACGAAAAGTTGGTTATTTATAGTTGATTTGATAGCTTTCCAGATATTCGTTACAGTAGAAATCTGCCACGTGTATTTAAAACTAGGAGGGTTGCCACCAGTTGCTGTAATTCTAAGTCGAAAGGAATTTCCCTCTGATATCACTTTATGACTTGGTGTCAGTAAAACATATGTAGCAGCATCTAAAACAAACAAAATACATAAATTAAATATTCTCACGTAATTCACTGATCATCATTTATCGATTTTTTTATGCCTGTATATAAGGTAATATTATTATCTAAACTTTAATAAAAAATATCCCAACAAAACGTGTTTATTTTTCTGCTGTAAAGTCTCAAAAAGTCTTTATAACACGCTCTTGTCGGTGTATTTAGAATTATGGGAAACTACAAATTGCTTGAGTTCATAGTACGGAAACTTACACTGAACATCAACTGTTACAACATTACTGATAGTAGAACCTCCTGAATTTGTCACAATACATCTATATTTTCCTGAATCTGATGACTGTGTGATGACAAGTTGATTACGTATGCACGGTGATAAAAGATCATTCAAAAAATGTTCAATGGCCGTTCTTGGGATATTCAAGGACGATTCTTATTTCTCAACAGCTGGCATCATATAAAATGTGAACTTATAGAGAATGTATATAACTATAACAGAATAAAACATATTAATATTTTATTGACAATTTGTTTTGCAGTCCAGAGATTTTTGTAGGGGCAAAAAAAGAGGGTTCGTTTATATACCCCCTCCATGGGAACGGCGTTGTGTAAGGTTCTACAGAAATGTGCAGGGACGTACGCAGGGGGGGGGGATTTCAGGGGTTCCAAGCCAATATTGTTGATTCATTCAGGGTGTCATAGAAACCTAAACTGATTTGTTGAAGGTGTTATTGACGATAAACATAAATGAAAATGACACTGCAATACGTGCACGATTAAATTAGTAGAGATCCCACAATGAAAATTCAAGAAGTGTATTGAGCACGACGTTTTGACTAAACGCTAGTACCAACAGTATTTCTATTGTATGTAAACAAAAACGAGATAAATTGAATTATTGAAATATATCCATTATAATGAATATTTTATAAGTTTTTAGGAATGCTAGGAAATCATACAAAAACGAATCTTTGAGCAAACATAATAACAAATATAGCTGCAAAGCAGCGATAATTATTTTTCTGCAAGTTGTTACATAGGTCAAGAAGTAGGTCAATATGTTACAGACCACACAAGATAACATTCTATGGAGTTTGATTAAAATTGATCGATAGATCAGAAAGTAGGTCAATAGGTCAGGAAAGTAGGTCAACACTATACCGGTCATTTACTGACCACATAAGGATCCTATATATGAAGTCTAAGCGATTACCTAATGCGCGTACCCTAATCGACCAAATCGTCTCCGAGGACGATTCGATGCGATTTGATATGTTGTTTCTAGTCAGCCATTTTTAAACTACAAGCGAGTACGCCGTTTCATTTATCTAGGACAATTCGATTTGGTCTCATGACAAGTACACGGCAAGCTAATCGCTTCGATACGATTCGCTTAGATAAAAACGCATATGGTCTTTGCATTTTACTGCCATTTTGTTACGGTGAGAACAGACAGACAAAATAAATCTGCTGTGGGCAATGCATTTCATAAAAATTTTGACCAAGTGAAACACTAGAGCCACCTGGTGGTCTAACGTAAGCTTATCACATTCAACGCAAACAGAAAAAGTTAGAAAAAGCCAATCCTTTCGAATTCATGCTGCCTAAATCGACGTTTCGACTAGTCGTCGATCGATTCACGTTTTCACGCACGACGTCGATAGAAATGAGAACTCGCGTCTTCCGAAACGGCGATCAAAATCTGCTTTATCGGGAAATATCAGATAAATGTCAGACTCAGTTCAAAATTATATTCACTGGTTATACAACATCGCCTTAACGTAAACAGTAACGATGTCGCGGAGACTCAGCGATTGTTTATTTTCCGGATAGTTTCGAATTGAAAATTGTTTGATTTTTCTCCTCCACGGACGTGTATTACGATATAATGGATTAGTGTTTTTTGTTTCATTTCGTGCAGCACCTGGAAAGATTCCCATCCCCGTGTGGCTATGATGCTTTTTCAGTCGCCGTCGCAAAATAATCTTCGCACGAATCAATGCGGAGGGAATGGATCGTGTGGGGTACACCAGGGCGGCGCTGATGTAGAGTAGGTCAGGTTTTTATTGAAAATGTGAAGATGAGAACTACAAACTTTACTTCTTCTGATAAGTGCTTTTCTTGATCTTGCCCCACATATTCTGATTTTGAGAATGAGATCGATTGCTGGATAGTCCGACAGTAAACTTGTAAACTATCTGCTTTTTATAAGAGCATTTATATTTCCTCTGAAGTGATTATTATTTTTGCTTTCCATGGCAGGCGGCAGATTTCGTGAAGAAGATCTGTCGGACTATCGAACCTGTCGACCTGTCGGACTATCGACTATCGACGATCGGACTGACCCCACCTCAATACTGTATTGTATAACTGTTGAAGGCCGTATATACCAAATCCACAATATTAAGCCAAGTACATTTATGAAAACGAATACTGGTATGAAATTGTTGTAACCTTAAAGTCACTATCGAAACTATGAACATCATCTATGGTAAACTTGGTTCTTCGAATCGTTATTATGCTAAAAATACGGTCTATTATAGCAATATGATTGTTGTAATTTAACTACAGATAATAAAAGTTCTAGCTGCCCATAGATTTTAGTAAATCTACTAAAAACATTTTCATAGCGTAATATTACCAATCTGACCAAATAGAACACTAGAACCATCTGGTGGTGTAACGTATGCTTAATCCAATTGTGTAAAATTGTTTCAATTGACAAAATGTGGTATAGAATTTCAACCGAATTACGCCTAAAGATATATAGTTCATCGCTACAATTTCACACGGATCGCTTTTCAAGCGTTGACGAGTGGCTTTTAATTGCATCACGGTGGGAAACCGCTTAAATTAGATCATATCAATTTGTGAGAAATGTTACATCAAAAAATGCTTTTGCTCAACATAGATTCGTTACGAATACATCAACTTCTATCTATCATATTTATTTCTGTTTCGAGAGACACTCGAACAATATTCGGGCGAAACGGTAAATCCGCACCGACAAAAAATCATTTTCAATAGATATCCCACAATGAAGTAGAAAAATAATAAAGTTCGAAATATGTAGAAATTCAAGAGCTGTATGAAACCTGATGATGAAAGATAGTGCGCGTTCAGTCGAAACGTCGTGCTCAATACAGTTCTCCAATTTCTACATATTTCAGACTTTATTGTTTTTTGAAGCCATAAAAAGCGTATATGCACTTATACCTAGATAGTGTTATATAGTAAGAGTCTGTGCCTGTCAGTGTGCAGTACGTCATCAATAAATGTGTATCAATAAAATGCGGCAAAAATACCTAAATTGCAAATAATTTGTATTGATTAATTTTTATACATCTGTTATAACGTGGTGATTTAATGTCTGAATGTTTTTTTGAAAAATAATTCAGTTCTACGAAAAGCGATGACGAAATCGGCCGTGACCGCCAAGTCGGTACTAGTTTCAAGTCGTCATCAGCAATGCGGGCAGAGTAGAGCCACCCATTATTGAATCTATGAACGATAGTCGTTGTTCAAAACTTTTACGAAGATTCCCTTTTAACTCCGATGGAAAGAACTTTTTGAACATTTACTTAATTGCAATAATTTTGTAACAAATGACTACTGAATAACTTCTCAAAACAAAATATTATGACGTATTCCATAGACATTTTTGAACGGGTCAACCAACTTTTAAGTTAAGGAGCTCTCACACTCTGCCGTGTAGGCCTACCGTCCACCTGCCGGGCTATTAAAAAACAAGTCCAGAACGTTGGGTTTTGAGCGAACTTGTCCTCGGCCGCAAAAAAACCATAAAATTAATCCTTTCACCGTTTCGTTGCCATCTTATGACCGTTCTTACCGGGCGCATACCAGGTGTTGAACGTGCTTCTACCGTCTTCGCCGCCCAGATTGACTTTTGTTGAAAATTTTGGCCGTTTCCATACCGGGTCTCGAACGTGTACACCGGGTTTGTAGCAGCCACCTACCAGTCACTTAGCGTCCCCTCACCGTATCACGGTATCAACACGTTCATGACACGTTCATCACCGTTCTGTAACGGGTTATGAGCGTGTTGTGAACGTGTACATACAGTGTGACCGTTTTCATAACGTATTCATACCGTCCTCATACCGTTCAACACCGTCCTTTTGCCGCTTACTTGCGGCCGGTGCCAGCCGGGTCCCACCGGGTGTAAATAAGCGCCAACGCCCTATTAACGTGTTGCCCGCTTTGATAACGAACCACCGTGTGCCCTCGCCGTTCTCCACCGTGCGCAGACATTTTCGCGCACGGTGGCACACGGTAGGCTACACGGCATAATGTGAGAGTCACTTAAAGCTTTCGTGTTTACTTCATTGTGGAATATCTAATATGTTAATCGTACACGGATTACAGCGTCGTTTTTACTTCAATAACCTCAGTTATTGATGTTAATGGATTTTTTGTCAACTGTTCATCCCAACTATTTCGTAAAATATCTTCGATTCATGTCGATCGAATTGAAACATGTTTTACATTTCACGATACAGGGGTAATATCCACGATCTTCTCATTTCTGGGACGCACTGGGTGGCTTAAACAAAGGGAATAAGTAAGCGTGTTAAGACTATCCAAAAACATGACGAAACAGATCCAATGAATTGACGAGTTTCAGAGATGGTCTCTCATCCATCAGACTCATGTATCAATTAATTTCACCATAAAGTATCAAAGTATCTTAATTTCCATAATGGTTATTTGATTTCTTATTGGGAGATACCGGTCTCTAAGTCATCATCACTTTCTAAAAAACTGGGGTTTAATTTCCATAAATGTTACAAAAAATCCCACAATGTAAAGAATTTATTTTTTTGTTTATCACAAAGTTTCGGTGCAGTGAACTAACTGCCATCATCAGGTTAAATGATAAAAGAGAAAAGAGATTATAAAACATTTCAATAAACGTTATTTTATTTCTTAAGAAAGATACCCGTCTAAGCCATCAACGTCCGAAAAACTGGGTCCCAATTACCATAAATCGGATTTCATTTCTTATGAAAGATACCTGTCCAAAAGTCATCAAATTGTTCCCAAAAAATCGTCACAATATTCCTAGTCCTGGTTTACTTCTATATAATTTGTCGATACTTGCGCTAATTTTTATTGTGTGAAGAGAACTAACTGATAATGGAGAGGTTTTGGTGAAATGAATAATTGAAATTTTGGCGGTGTAGTCCCTAAAAACCTAAGTCAGGTGCCGATATTTGAAAATTGGAGCTCGCACGCGCAGTGTCATCAAAAATACATAAAGTCGACAATAGCGATATTGTGAACATGAATACATTGACTGACTTGCATATGTTTCATCGGATTCCTTTTTCATCCGTTTTTTCCTTAGGCCTTGGTGACACTATCGTACGACAACTTTAATTCGGATGGACGGCCTGAATTGTTCGAGAAATTTTCATTGTTCGTGTTTCACGTTTGTTTGAAAATACCTCGAACCATTTAGGCCGTCCGTCCGAAAATCAGTTGCCGTACGATAGTGTGACCCAAGGCCTTAATGCGAAATAATACAAAGTCTTTTAGCCTCATAGCATAACTGCCTAACTCTAAAGACGTTTTTATCTAAGCGAATCGTATCGAAGCGATTAACTTGCCGTGCACTTGTCATGAGACCAAATCGAATCGTCCTAGATAAATAAAACGGTGTACTCGATTGTAGTTTAAAAATGGCCGGCTTGAAACAACGTATCAAATCGCATCGAATCGTCCTTGGAGACGATTTAGTCGATTAGGGTAAGTGAGTTTGGTAATCGCTTAGATGAATGCGCCGTGTGGGGTAATCGTTGTAGGCGATTTGGTTAGATAAATGACTTTATCAAATCGCTTGGGTACGATTCGCTTACATAAAAACGCCTTAAGTCAAACAGATGATATTTGCAGATGATTTTTTTTGTACCGAGTTGGCTGATGACACAGGGGAATAATGCAGCCCGAATCTAGACAGTTCGGCAGGTATCTCAATTTGGCCAAAATATTACTCAGGCAAATATGCCGTGAGGCTAACGAAGTGTATTCCAAGTCAAAACCACAATGGGGTTTTAAAGAAATGCTGCCAGTGTTACAATGTTTCGGTTAGTGTACACTGCCACCATCAGGTGAAATGATGTTGAAATTACAACATTCAGGTTACACTCCCCTCGCAGTTGTTTCATGTTCTCGAATTTAATACGAAATACTAACCACTGCGACCTTTCGAGCGATGTTCTTTGTTAGACCGAAAGGCGTCGCAAGGATATAGAGAAGAACGAGGCGCGCTGATTGGTTTTATGATTATTTCAAAATTCTTGTTGGCTCCGATTGACTATATACTATATATCACCCTTGCGAAAATAGGACTTATCCGGTTCATAGAGATAATGATTTTTTTTTTCACTAAGAAATTTTATTTTTCCAGAAATGCCAATACAAAGGAAAACCTGCCACACGGGAGACATCATAATTTGATGGAAAAAGTTAGGGGGGAAAATTGAAACAAGGGTACAAAATGATAACTGTTGAAAAATGCCGAAGAAAAAGGAAGATGCTGCCAGGGAAAATGTAAACGATTATTGTTATCTCAGATAGAATTGGATGTTAGGAGTTTGAATGTAAGCGAGAAATGTAAATTTTTACTCTTTGGTGAAAAATAGTTTTCACTAAAAATCAAATAGTCATCTTTTGCTAAAAGTGGCAAAATTCCTATTATCAAATGGTAGAAAACTGTAATACATGTATGTATTGTTAGCTCTGCCACTTTTATTTTTGTTTATTTTTATTGTTTATTTTGGATCTTTGATATTCTGCAGCCTCTAATTTAGAATCTGCAGTGCATTCAAGGCTAATTCTTTTAGAATTCACTGTAATGTCACTCTCTGTGACGAATGCGATTCTTCTGTCAAAATTTTGTAACATTTATTAATTAAAAATAAAACATCAAATGTTCAAAAAAATGTTAAGAGAAAATAATGATCGAAAACAGTGCGGCTGTTGTGGGTGATTGCAATGCGACATCACTTGTCAGAAACAACATTGAAAATTTAATAACCACCTACTAATTAGCCGGTGAAACTAGGGTAAACTCTGCGATTAAAAT
>JAYMFW010092315.1:0-10253 GCA_036785005.1 Tubulanus punctatus | reverse complement strand
AAAAACACGCCTCCCGCCCGCGTCAGGTTCGGCATGAAAGGTGTGATGAGAAACAAGGTATCTTTTTTTTAGCCTAAAAAGACGTATTTTTAAAAACTGATTTTAATTTTGTGCTGTGTCCAGTTTTCGGAAAACCGGACTTTTTCCTTACGTGTAGATGGGGCTAATGTGTCGCTATTTCTTCCAACTGGGGGTCAAAAGCCACCCACCTGTTAATGAAAAACCAGAGCCTCGATAGGCTTAATGCACCTCACCTGCTGTTCTAACGGAGCTTAGGGCATTGTAAGACAAGTCAAATCCGCAGAGGCATAGTTAAATGTGCAATATAGGTCAACTAAGTTCCTTTTCTTCGCACGGTGTCCACCAACAAATAACAGACTAATATATCCCTGAGAAAATGGGAAATTTCTAAGGTAGCTAGATCACTTAGGTAGTTTATGCTAGTTTTAGGGTAATACATACCATTACGATAATTAACTTATGTGATCAGTGATAAGGTCAAGAATGATTCCAAACGTCTCTTAAAGCATGACTTACCCGAACTCTTTTGGTCACAGGGTATCGATAAGTCTGTAGTCCTTTGCGGGTATATGTCAAACTTTTTACGGCTACAAGTTTAACTTCAAGCTTTGCGTCATTCCTATTCAATTTTCTCCAAATTGATATCCATGTAGTACAAGGGGAAACACGTACTATATAGAATTCCCAACCGACAACAAAACCATCAGATGGAAAAGTTATGTTTACCAGGAAATTTGCCCCTTTAGCTCCTCTACTACCGATATTCCGCGTAGGGTCATCACCTACCCTTAGAAGACCTTCAGTATTACCTAGAAAATATGGATTATACCAAAATATACATCCGGAGTATTTGGCACAGTGTCCCCAATTTGAAAGTCAAATATTTTGAACCCTTATAAAACCTTCAGTATTACGGTATCTAGAAAATATAGATTTTAAGAAATTCTTGTAATCTCCCCAATTTCTTAGTCAAACATTTGTAAGCAAATCACAATCGTCACCTGCTTCAAGAACCATTTCACACAGTGGGCATCCCTTTCAAAATTATGGTGGCTAAGTCAGACCAAGCCGTTATCCTTATAGAGAAAACACACATTTTAACGCGAAAAAATGGTGTATACCGTAGTTTAACAGGCTACGTTTTTATGTACGCAGTTTTCTTTCGGCAGTAGAATCAGTTGTCATGGGGCTAAAATGAAAATGCCACCATCCAAACCATATCTGTGAAATGATGAACGGGCTCCTACGAACCTGAGAAATGACGTGGTAGAATCTTGTGATAAGGACTGATTAGAACACCAGAAGGGAAGCACTCGTTGATTCCGACTTTTTCTATGTTTTGAATGGTGTTCAAAGGCTAATGTAGAAATTCGTAGTTTCGTTTTAAACTTCAATTACGTTAAGTTGACAAATGTAAAGGCTAAAACAAATTCATGCCTATTTTCACAATAGTGGCCAGGCCGATCGACTTTCTGAGTTTTTCGACTTATAAACCAAATCTCTGAATTTATTCAAATCTTTTAAAATTATAAGAGAGCTTATTCAAACGACTCCAACTTAAAATTCAGCCGTTAGTCTTTGCTGGGATTGACAAACAAGTTAAACCAAGACCTAATGCAGCTGATGGAACAATCGGGCCAGGATGATCGAAAAGGGATGATCGAAAAGTGATTGAGATATATTCTTATTCAATAAAAAGAGCAAATCAGAATCGTATCTAAGAATTTTAGAATCAAATATGTAACAACTGAATTACAAATACACACTGTTGCTCGAAATGGTAACCGTTATGCATTCCTAAATTGAGATTTTCCATGTACTTCCATGCATTTTCGACATAAATTTCTTTGTATCACATGCAGTATCTAATCTTCAACAACTGTCTATTCTAAAATTGTTTCGCGAAAATAATTTCGAGCAACACTGTATGATAACATGTAGGAGTAGGGACCCAGGGACCTCATGCCCACTTGGAAAACTATAGGGATGCAGTTGAGATACAGAAGAGTAGTCCATGACGAAATAAGATACTACATGGCAGCACTGATTAAAGGTGAACATGGTGAACCTTGACTGACCTAGTCAGTGATATGGTACCACCTATGAAAACCTGATCAATAATTCCTGGAGTGCCAATAGCCCTTGAGTAGATAGACCTACATACCAAATATCAAGACAATAGCTCATTGCAGAACGAATACCTCAAATAACTTTTAAAAAACAGGTTAAAAAGCCAGTTTGAGGAAATTGAAGAGGGTCCCACCCAAAAAAACTTATTACCGTCTACGGATAGACGGACAGACGAAACCGAACGCCCGCTGGGACTAAAGTCCCAAGTGGGCTAAAAAATCAACTCCACTCGCGATAACAACTATATCAATCATTTTTCTGGGTTTAATATTAGGCTAGCGTTCGAGTAAAAGAATAAAAACTCCAGGTACAATGCCAATCTTTAATAAAAACATCGCTTCGAAACGACTCTTTGACACCCACCGTCCGGTTCAATTTTTTTTCTATGGCAATTATGTACCGGCCACCCGGATTTTTTTTATCCTTTGCGACAATAATTTTTAGACACCCGACCGCTAATGAAAGACGACCATAATTTTTTCCGAATTGAGAAAATCTTTTTAGTATACTTGCAATTTCGTCGAGAACAGCTTAAAAACCATGAAACAAAGATGATGGACAAAACACCAGACATGCCTGCAAGAAGTTGGTGACAAATCTGAAATCAATATTTTGATGCTCTATTTAAAGTTCTATTCTTCATGAAACTATCAAGATTCCTTACATTTCTAAAATTCGAAATACTTTTAACTCTATATTCCTTGCGAGGTCAATCACTAAGTCAGCGAAGTGTGCGATTTATCAGAGGGACCAGGTTCGAGTTATAGCTGTTCATTCACGCTCGTCTTAGCGACTGAACTAGCTACATTCATTGAATACTATAGAAATGATCGGGTATCGAATGCGATCGAAATTTCTAAGTATTTCATGTGTCAACAAAGCTGTTCAAACAGCCGTACATAACCCCTCACACAATGTTATGAATTGAGGCATTTTCGGACTTAGTCATTTTACGATGCTGGCAAGATAATTTAGGGAGTTTAAAATATATAATGAAATAAACTAAAACTACTTAGAGGCCAATTCAGTATATACGAGGTATATTCACAAGGACAATTTGAGAAGATTTATCCAAAATAAAACAATAAGTGATTAGACTATGGTTATATCGTTCTTGTTAGAGATTATATGACGTTAGACTCAAACTTGAATGATTTCATGTATATAACCTTAGATTCAAAGTTTACTTATCTTATAAAAAACAGATGTCAGACGAATAACGGCAGTAGTACGTGTATTTGGAAAAAATGGCTTGAAAATTAGAAAATTAGGAAAAAGTGAAAAAACCTTACCAGATTAATATCGTGTTATGATCAGCTGTAACTCAAATGAGTTTTATGCCTCATGAATATAAATTGTGCATGACAGAAAAATAAATGTCATTCCCATTAGGTTGAAATGTGCGATGTACAGCGGAAGGAAATGGAGATGAGAGTTTCGACTGTATTTGTTTTCGAAATTGGGCCTATGTACGAACCTTAATCTTGAACGAAACGATTAATCAATGAAATCTAAAACAAAATATCGGAGCTCTTATAGTTGAGCAGCATTTATTTCTAAAATAGGAATATCTTCAAAAAATGTAATTGATGGGTATGCTTAATTGAATGTTGCCACTTAACACATTTCAAGTGCAATATAAATGTCAGTGTCGATATCAATTACTGCGGTGATTGCCTCAAGGGCTTTATTACATTGATATTTTAATAGTGCAACAGTATTCGTGTTGAAATATTTGCACGTACAGAGATTTATATTGCTTGATAATATTCAATTTAGATTTGTAAGTCTGCCATACCATGGCTGTTATATCGGTCGAGTGAAGTCGAACTTTCTCATTCTAAAAAAAAATATTAGTTCTGTAGAACTGTCATTTTTATGAATATTGTAAACTGTAGGGGCCAGGGGATTACAGATATTGACTAAATCAACTGTTTCAAAACATAATCTACAAGTATATAGCTGCAAAGCAGCGATAACGCGTTTCTGCCGCCATGTAAAGGTACACATGTCAAAATTATAATCCGGGTAGGCATACTGGTAACCATGTGGTCATATAAAAGAAATGAAAATTGAAATTCTAAATAACGTGCCCCTACCCAGTTTCGACCCCAGGCCCACAATACGATCATCCGATAACTTACCTCTGTCCTACGGGGTCTTGGTGTGGTAATAGAGATAAACTTGGAATTTTAGAACGCAAGGCTGAATCTATTCACTTTTGCATTATTGTTATGCTGTGCACAAGCGTGAGCGCACTTAATCCCTGTATTTTGTCACCAGGTATAATGCCAATCTTTAATAACGGGTTCTCTCACCCTGTCCATGTCCATGTACTGGTACCAGTTACACGATCAAAATCCTCCGGGTACTAAGGTATGATGTGACAATTTACAATGATATCAGATAGGTCATAAGAAAGTTAGCTACTGGTGGATTCAAACCTGTGTAGGCTCTACCAGTTAATTATTCATTGTTAAAGATTAGTTGTAACTTATGATTAAAAAATCTATGAAACTATAAATGGATATCTATCCCATTAGTTGGCTAAATAGTATCAAAATAATTCATTAATATGGTAAATATGGATGTAAAAGAAATTCAAAATAAAGCCATAAAGAGTTTCTGCCGCCATGCATGTAAAGATAACGGGTCAAAATTATAATCCGGGTAGGCATACTGGTAACCTTGTGGTCATATAAAAGTAATGAAAATTGAAATTCTAAATAACGTACCCCTACCCAGTTTCGATCCCAGGCCCAAAAATACAATCATCCAATGACTTACCTCTTTCCTACGGGGGTCTTGGTGTAATAGTAAAGAAAAACTTGGAACTTGCGAAACTGCAGAAAACCCTAATAAAAGACGGGTCATTCCAATAGGGTTTTCTGCGAAACTGTAGAAAACTCTAATTAAGTCGCACTGCCGAAAGGCAAGAATATCTAAAATCCATTTTAAAAACTTTTTCATCGTTTGGGTAGTGACTTGAATTGTGTTTGATTCCGAAGTAATGTCTGGACATTTTTATAATCAACCGAAAATTGTCACGCATCATGACAAGTGTGGCAGTTCGAAGTGACCCTTTTCCCTGATTTTGCCCTTTTCAAATAAGTGACACGCGTCCCTTCAGTGACACAAGTCCCACTGTAGAATGGGACTCAACACGGACGCAGAGAGGCCAAAAACTTTTTTTATCACTCGTCGTTGTCCGAGAATATAATAAAAACATTTGAAATTCGTTTGAAAAACTTTTCGTCGCTTGAGTAGTGACTTGAAGTAACGTTTAGAAGTGTTCATAATCAACCAAACATTGTCGTGCATCAAAGCCAAATTTTTCGAGTGAAAGAGTGATGGAAAATACTGTTTATTTACTACAGGTTCGACAAAACATTGACTTGAGTTGAATTCTGAAGCGACTTCTTGAAGCGCAATAAACGAAGAAATTACTGGATGCTACAATCATTTTTATCAATGACTGAACTGAATTACGGAAAATAGTTTTATAACCAGTCTGATAACCAATCTTTTTGCTGATGGTATGAATGAGATTATTTATACTGGCACTAACGAAGAAGGATTTCTTTATTAGAAACATCGATGAAATAAGTACTAACGTCAGAGTTAAACTACGGTCACTTTTAGTTTGATTATTTGTCGTCGTCGTTTTTCTTGCTGCTCCAGCAGATCTCAATGTGAAAATCAAACGAATAGTTATTATAACTACTATTAGTGTTGGAGTGATATCAAATACTGGAGAATAAAAAAATATACCATAATATCTTAAATAAATGTTCTTAGCGAATGGAGTTAATTTCTGTGTCCATTTCTCATACCCTGTACATGGATTGATCGACCGACGAGTTTTATATTTAAAGAAATTTTTTGTTGCATCACATATATTATCGAAACACAAATATAACTTTTCTTCAAGGAAATGATTCGTATAGATTTCAGAGGCCAACAAACTACAATATATCTATCTATAGCTAATAAATAATGTTATCAAATCTCCATAAGTTGACATGATATATTGGAAGTTTCTGGTGTAAGAATTCAAACGTTTCATAGAGTGGTTTATTTTGGATGTCATATCCAGTAACATTGTTCGCGTATAAAGATGGTTATGAAACTCAATTACAATATACGACAAACAAATTGAAATATCCGCAACGGCCAAAAATCTCAAATAGAATATACTGGTGTTAGTTGAGCGTTCTTTACTAAGAATGATAAAAGACAGAAGATTTCCGCAAACACCGAAAAAAGCGACACTAAAAATGATATAATTCATGACCTGCAGAAACATATCAACGTGTGAAAAGGTTTGTAATCGGCGTGATGGATGAATTTACACCGTGGATGGGGTCTAAACCCTCCTCCAGTTGTAGTTGTCACATTTGGTTCCATATCAATATGAATTATCAGAAAATAATATTGAATGTTAAACACGCTACAGTGATGTACTGGGAAGCAGTCCACCCATCCACGCATAGTCATCTGTGAGACGTGCCTGAATGGTAGTATATAATTTCGAACTACCTGGGATATAATTTGCTACAGACACCTACTAAGTGCGAGGCAATTCCATCATTATATACCAGCATAACACCATGGCACAAAATTACGATCAAAATTTAGATTTGATAAGCTCTTATTACTGATACACGAAGCCTGTCGCTTGATAATCTTGCAGTAGAATCTATAGTCCATTTATTCCGACCACACTGGAACCAAAAAAGAAACAACTGCGGTAATATTTTCATTGACTCTTTTCCTTGCATTTAACGACCGATAATTCATCGGCACATTTTCACCCTTTTTCCTTGCACATAATGACAAGTGTGGCATGGTCGAAGTGACCTTTTCCCCGATTTTGCCCTTTTCAAATAAGTGACACATTCAACGTTTGCCTCTGAGTCCGCCCCTGTCTAATGAGGAATGCGACCTTCCAGTCCCTTCGGGGCAGTGATGACCAATAGTACAAGGCCAGAACCCCAGAATCCATTGGAAGTGAACGAGTGGCAGCCATCTTTGTTTGAACAAAAAGTTTTTTTTGCCTTTTCCTCCCTTCTGTTCCAACAAAATATTTTGAAATTTGGTATGGAGGTGAACTAGGTCAGGATGTCATAAGATGGTTTTACTTCCATTGATGTTTGTATATGCAAGTGAATGCTGTCATCTAGTCTGATCAAGACTGGGCCAAAAATTAAAAGAAAGCTATCACGATGTAAAATAAATTATCTTCATAAGGAACATCTTCATTGTCAATCCTGCTTTGTTTTGGTGATATCAACCCAGAAAAATTTCTTTCGGTAACCAGTGCACCAAATTTGAATAAAGTCGTACTGTAGAGTGGTAACGAGAACTCAACATGGATGTAGAGAGGCGAAAAACATTTAAAATATGTTTTAAAAATCTTTTCGTCGCTTGGATAGTGACATGAATTGTACTTGATTCCGAAGAAATGTCTAGAAGCGTTCATAATCAACCAAATATTGTCGCCCATCATAGCCAAATTTTTACAGTGAAAGAGTGATGGAAAATACGGGGCATAGTTACATACATTGACTTCAGTTGAATTCTGAAGCGACTTCTTGAAGCGCAATAAATGAAGAAATTACTGGATGCTCCAATAATTTTTATCAATCTCAGAGCTGAATTCAGGAAAATAGTCTGATAACCAGGACCAATCTTTTTGCTGATAGTATGAATGAAATTATATACATTAGCATTAAGGTAAAAGGATTTCTTTATTAGAAACATCGATGAAATAAGAACTAATATCAGAGTTAAACTAGGGTCACTTCTAGTTTGATTATTTGTTGTCATCGTTTTTCTCACTGCTCCAGCAGATCTCAATTTGAAAATCAAACGAATAGTTATTATAACAACTTTCAGTGTCGGGGTGATATTAAATACTAGAGAATAAAGAAATACTTCATAATATCTCAAATGAATGTTCTTAGCGAATGGAGTTAAAATTATGTGTCCATTTCTCATACCCAGTACATGGATTGATCGACCGACTAATTTTATATTTAAAGAAATTTTTAAACTATCACCGCTAGAAATTGTGGCTTCCAATGAAACGTAGATGTAACATCGCATCATGGATATGATTCGCATAGATTTCATCGGCCAACAAACTACAATATATCTGTTTATAGTCATCGGCAATCAGCAATCAGGTCTCCGGTGTAGGAAAATATACGGTGAAAGTTCTGGGTATAAGAATACATACGTTTCATCGAATGGTTTATTTCGGATGTCATATCCAGTAACAAAGTCTGACTATAAAGCCCATAGTGAAAGTTGATTACCATATACGATAAGTGAAATGTCCGCAACGGCCAAATAGAATATACTGGTGTTAGTTGAGCAGTCTTTACTAAGAATGACAAAAGACACCGAAAATAGCGACACTGAAAATGATATAATTCATGACCTGCAGAAACATATTACCGTGAAAAGGTTTGTAATCAGCGTGATGGATGAATTTACACCGCGGATGGGGTCTAAACCCTCCTCCAGTTGTAGTTGTCACATTTGGTTCCATATCAATATAAAATATAGCTGCAAAGCAGTAATAACTGGTTTTATTGGTCCATGTCCGGGGCTAAGTATGAAGTACTGTTGATAATAAATCCATTAATCAGAAAGTTACGAAGGAATATATATATTGGTGAGTACTATAGTACTTGGTACTATGTACCAAGTCTGGTTTCAATCGGTGATGCGTACTAGTAGATTCTGCAAAAAGGGTAATTTTTGGTACATTATAGGTGGCGCTACTCGGAAATGGGGGTCAATACTTGAACAAATAACATGTTAATAGGTTCCTTTTAATGATATCTACACTGTGGCATTAACACAATTTCGATTATGTATATTAATTACTGAGCTATAATAGAAAAACTGGTCATATCACTCGTGGCCTCTTAGTGGGCAAACTACAAATCATATCATATAATGTTGGATGCATCTTATTGACACTAAAACCTCGTTTTTTAACAAAAGCCCCGACATTGGAGCGCCCTAGCTCCCTCACGGTGGGTGCTAGAGAGACCACAGACAAAAATAAACTACGTGTTCTTAGCTACAACTTTTTCGCTGACACTATGGGTGATTTCTCAATAATAACAATTTTTCTCACACAACTTTAAAAAGTCTAAAACTGACGAATTTTCGGGCCCTGTAGGGAAGCCCCTGGGGCGAAAATCAAAATTCTAAGTATTTCGTTTGATGCGTACTGTCCCAAATGTTATGTGAGCCAAATTTTATGTAAATCAGTTGAGAAATGTAGGAGGAGAAAGACTTGTAGAGGTAAATTTTGAAGGAAAAATAATAACGCGTAAATAATAATAAAGCCCGGCGCACACTAGAGCTATCAGCTGAGGTTAATTTCATTCAAGGTCGTTGGCTCAGCCGATAGCTCAAGTGTGCGCCGAATTTGCGTGAGGTTTTTACCTCGCGAGGCGTTGAGCAAATTATTCAACATGTTTAATTATTTTACCTCGCGAGGCAAAAATCTGATAGTGTGCGCGTTCTGTGAGCTATCAGCTCAGCTGTTAGCTCACAAAATTTTCCAACGGACCAATAGAATACCTCAACGCCGTCACATGAATACATCCACATGGTCACATTTCAGCCAGTCACGTGATAATTGGATGACACATAAGCTATTGGCTCAGCCGATAGCTCTTAGTGAGGTGTGAGGTGAAATTCACTCGAGGAATTTACCTCACCTGATAGCTCTACAGGGTGTTTCAAAAAAAAGTAGAACCTAAGTATGTTCAACGAACCGTATGAGATCTGTCCAACAGACTGTTGCGCAGAAATGCTTAGACCGCAATGGTGCTTACATCGAAGAACGAGTTTTTTTTTGAGAAATAAAGTGACATTTTTAGTTATGGAATTTTCCTGCAACCATGCAATAAATCATTTTTAGCCCACTTGGGACT
Source organism: Tubulanus punctatus (assembly GCA_036785005.1). Lineage (NCBI taxonomy): Eukaryota > Metazoa > Nemertea > Palaeonemertea > Tubulaniformes > Tubulanidae > Tubulanus > Tubulanus punctatus. Next base: position 141 of record JAYMFW010092315.1, on the reverse strand, counting down.
TTGGTCCCAGCGGCCAATTGCGTTCGGTTTTCGTCCGTCGTCCGTGCGTCCGTCCGTCTGTCTGTCTACCCTAGGGCTATCAGCACACCAAGAATTGGGTCCACCAAAGCGATAATGCCCTGGTGGCGCCCTCTTCAATTC
>JAYMFW010092203.1:0-21327 GCA_036785005.1 Tubulanus punctatus | reverse complement strand
CTAGTGTGAACGCTTGCTCCGTGCCTGCTCCGTGTCTGCTCCGTGCTAAATATCGTAGTGTGACCGCGGCTATAGACACATTAACCTATTGAGTTATTGCGGCAACTGGTTGTCAGCCGAAATCAGTGTTTTATGAAGTAAACTTGTAAATAGAATAACTACCAAAAAACCTTGTCGTATGCACATGGAAATACGCTTAAAACCTATGCTGTCACACGTTCTTTCAGAATTTAACCAAAAATTCATTTAAAAGAATGCCATTGTATGAAGAATTTTTTATGCTTGATTTGATTAAAATGATTACTCTGTCTGGAATGAAGTGCATATTGGGAATTCAGCGAAAGGTTTGCATTTCTATAAAATTAGAAACAAATAAATACAGGTCCACCATGTTTAATCAATCTCAATATCTTGAGTGTCTCGAAGTGACGTCATCAAACCCATGGTTCAGTTCAGATCCTCAAAATAACCAAATCTTAGGATGCTTAAATATCGCATTTTTCTTTGACTCATTCGTCACCTTTAAGATATAAAGTTTCATCATAAATAATGCCCTATAACGGAGTAAGTGGATGGAAAAATAGAAATCAGATATTTCTACACTAAAAATATCATTATACGGGAAAGACAGCAATACAATCAACTGAAAATCCCCCTGGGTTCGAATCATAACCACAAAATGTATAATTTATTCAATCTTCACAAATAAAATGTCTTGAAATTAAATCATTTCGCCGGGACTTATGTGATCGGCAAGCTAATATGGTCAAGGTCAAGAAAAGTATAATGACATATCGTGATCTAGATCCGTTCAGATTTGTAGTGCGATTTGAGCCAATGTTAGCATTTCAAGTTACCAATGAATTGAACACAGAATGTAATGACAGAGTGAAAAACTACCATCAAACATAATATTTAGAGTACATACAACGCCAATCTTAGCCCCCCGTATACATCTACACTAAATTCCAGCCTTCACCGTGCGTATGTAATCATCAAAAGATACCTATATATTTATAAACACAAACAACGCAAAACATACATTTTGAATCGTTAGTATGGTTTTGTGGTTTTGCAATATTTGAATCAACTTACTTCTGTTGGTTATGATATTTATCACTATCAGAATATAAAGATATTTATACAATATATAATTAATCAAAATCATACTTCATATGACGAAATATTTAGTTAACAGAGAAAAAAAGATTCGGTATGTAAAAAATCAATGCTATCGACCATTTTAAAGAATAATGAACAAAGACAAAAAAAATACGAAATCAATCGATGATTAATATTTGTATAAATATCTTACGATTTCTGGTTGGTTTTTGGCAGAGCTTTATCATCGCAAGGTGAAATTTAAAACAAGTTCATGTTTCACCATTAAATCTGAGCAATTTTATTGGCGATTCAGTCGGACATACATGGAAGGATTTCCAGAATAGAGTCTAAAAGGTAAATTTGCAGAAAACTTGATTTCTTAAATTGATGAATATCGATAAGTAGTTGTTATTTCTTTCAAGATTTTCAACGACAGAATGGTAGGAGTGGACTATGGGACAAAGAACATGACGCGAAGTTGTTTCTTGGAGGAATACGGAATGGCAACAGGCTATGCATTTCTATACAGTTATTCCACGGCATACCTATTTCCAATAATAGCTATGATTGGTATGGTGATCATTGGTCTAGGAACATACAAAAAGGCAGCGTACAGTTCTAGTCATTTCTACATCCTGATTCTTGGTATGGCGGATCTGATCGCACTTATAGGAATCGATGTTCCACATCTAATAGATATTTATCGCATTAAGTACAGTGACACATCGTGTAAAGTGAAAGCATTTGTAATCAATTGTCCCAAACAAATTTCAATATGGATCCTGGTTCTGATGACGATTGATCGAGCTGTTGCAGTTTCTAAACCTCTTCAAGCAGCCACATTATGTACTGTAGCAAGAGCTAAGAAAACTATAGTTAATAAAAGTATTGCACTAATCGCGTATAATCTTACGTGGTCAGTGTTTTACTCAGGAAAGGATTTGGCTGGAATTTGGACAACATGTTTACTGAAGAACAAAACTGCTTATAGAGTAGACTCAATATTGAGCTACACGATATCAACATACATACCTTTCATTGTTATTGCTGCCGCAAATATCTTAATCATTGTCAATGTAAGAAAATCTGCTAATGATGATACAAGTCAAGGAAAGACTGATGACAAGAAAAAAAGGACAGCGATTAAGATGTCAGCACTTATATCAATTCTTCTGTTAGAATATGGAGACATGCGAGATACTTTGGATTTTTATAACTTCAATTGTGATAACATGGTTTACACGGTTTTAATGATTCTTGGACAGGTTTTCGCTACAAAAACCGCGAACTTAAACCATGCTATAAATGCTTACATCTTTCTGTGTAGCGCCATTTTTCGGAAAGATGTGGTTGAAAATTTCAAACGATTCGTTTTATATCGGCATTAGGCTATTAATGAATTAGAAAAATTATAAAATCCGTTTATAAGACTTTAAAATATTTGTAATAATATATAACACAGCACAGCTGTAGACTGAGTCTGTAGACTGAGTCTGTAGACTGAGTCTATAGCTATGCAATATCACAAAATGTGTTGCAGATGAATTCCTTTGACAGGCTGCAGCCTATTGAACAGGTATCGGCTATTTACAAAATGTGCTGCTACATATACTTGATTTCACCGACAGCCGATTTTTTAAAACATTGTCTCATAATCATCTTGAAGGACTTTCGTCAAAATATCTTACTCCAGAAATTTCAACACTCGTTATGAAGGGTGATTTAAAAAAACGCAATTCTTTTCTCTTTTAATAACTTTTTTTGTAATTAAGATAGACTTTTGGAATTTAAAAGATTTTAGGAGGGTATTAAGAAATTTTATTCCGCCAAAGATTGTGATAATCCTGTTACCATGGAAACAGTTATAATAATTTTATGATACATCACCATTTTTCAACAATTTCTCTCGTTAAGGATTTTCTAACATTTATCAAATTCAGAGAATCAAGTTGAAATGCGCTTTACAATGAATCAAAGAAAGTTTATTGTTTAGAATTGGTATCGACATTATACCTTTGTCACGGTCGTCAGAATGCAGGGCAACGGAGCGGTGTCGAGTCCCGACGAATTGAGTCTCGGTCAAGATCGTTATTGTTAAAATACCTCAAGGCACTCAATACTACTTTTTTAAGGAACTAAAACAACTTTTTTAATGAATGATTGTATATTACTTTATTTCGAATTGATTTGACATCGGAAAAATTTGAACTTCAGATTTGACGAAGTCGTTCCTCAGCAACGAAATGTCCTCCATTCGACGAGCGGGTTCGAATCCCGCCACCACGGCTTTTTTGAGTCAATTTTTCGAAAAAAACGTTTTCTGTACAATGAATCATTTACAGTTATTGCAAATTCACATTTTTCGCTTAAAACTCGCGTTTCTACATAGAAATCAGGTTCGAATCCCGTCATTCTTAAAATTTCGTTTTCAATTTTTTTCCCGCTAAGGTTCACAATTTTAAATTTTTTTCGTCAATCAAATGAAAACTTGTTATTTATAGATCGAAAAAATTCATTGGACCTTTCCGTTTTTTTATTAATTAGATAATTTTGAAATTATTTTTGCAATTGAATTATCTTATCATTAGAATAATTTTCTGCAAGTTATTCAGAAGAAAACCCTTTATCCAAGCCAATTTGTCAGCGACAACAACGTATAAAAATCTTTTAAGCGTTCGCGTTTTCAAGAATTGCTTGTGTATATTACGGACTTCTCGTTTCAGAGAGTATATGTCAGGTAAATATATTCTGGGTCTGCTTCACAAAAAATCACCATTTTATTTGTTTATAGATTGACGAAACGAACGGCGAAGATGTTCGTTAGAACGTCCTATTGATAACGCGCGAGTATAAAATGTGTCTTCGTAACCGAGATTTCATATACTAACGAACAATTTTTTTGGCGAATTTTGACTTTCGCCAAGGGGAAAAATGGAAGTAGTATAAACTATTTATCGAGATCGGCCGATTTGCGTTTATTGATTTGAAGCGTTTTACTTCAATATTTTAGTGAATAGGGCCTCGTGACTTTTCGAATGATTCGATGAATAAACCGACAAGAAACCATTTAAATCGACCGAGAGTTCACGGCATTCTGTTGTCACTAGCAACGCCGATGGATGGGTTTGGATCCAGTCCCCCGATCTGGCTCGTGGCACGCCAAGTCCCGGTTTATCTAATAAATAATTCTTTTAACCGAGAATCTGACTGACGATGCCAATCGATGGCGATTACAACTATCCGAATCCGACAACGACAGACTCACTCGACATCACAATATCATATATCACAGTAGTCAGAGTCAAGTCCCGGTTCATCTTAGTAATTTGGGGGGTTCGGGGGTCTCCTCCGATCTACCTACATATTTTTCTAAATCTATAATCTATGTTACCTTGTTGTGAAGTTACCCAACGATTCGAACTGAACATAAACTTAAAACTAAAAACTCGAGAATTATCTTCCTATTCCAATTCCATTCGCCAACGAACCAACCAACAAAAACATTCTTCGGGTTACTCTCTAAGCCTACTACTGTAGCAGTGGCCGGTGGGATGGGGTAGATGCGTTATCGCTTACCTCTTTTTTTAATCGACGAAAGAATTTAATCTCAAAAAGCTCTTAAATATATCCATAAAAAACTGATCGCCTGTCCTGTGAGAGGGAAGTGAACTGGTTCGTGTATGGCTTTGCACTGCATGCACGCATCCAGGAACATATATAGAATTTTTGTATGTCGTTTCGTAAAATCAATCTTACGATTGAGCATCAGATATATATAGAGAGAGCTAGGAATTAGATAGTGCAGTGGTGGGCTACTGTCCCAGCAAGACAGGACAAAGTTGCATTTTGCTTAAGTTTTGAGAAAATCGCGTTTTAAGTTTTGAAAGTATCTTTCGCTCTACCCAAAATACATTACCGGTACATAGAGTTAAGATTTCATGGTAGTTTAATTGTGGTCTATTTCCATCTTCAAAAACACTTTTTTCACTTGAAAATGCACATGGGCCTACTATGTTTTGCCTTGAAACTGTTGTGGTCATAATCATGGGCTTTTGCTCAAGCCAAAATTCGCAAATTCTCATAACAAAACAGTCAGGCATATACCCCAACCCTGATTTGACCCTGACAGTTCATTTTAATACAGAAGTGAAGATAAAATCTATCCGAAATAAGTAGAAATCCTGCTTTAACCCTTCATCTGCATTTGTGACTTTTGTGCGAAGGTAGTTAGAACTGCCATGGTCGCATTTATGCGACAATCCCACTTTCGCTATTCAGCATGCTGTTCACTGGAACAGACAAACAAATTTACTGTTGTAGCGACTAGTAAACAACTTTGTCTTAGTGCAGCTGTATTGAATAATTGGTGTCACTTCTCAAATTTTTGTGAATTTTGACATTTAATCGATCAAATCATGTCAAGAAAGAGATATTCTTGTACTAGCTAAAAACTTTTAAAAAAGAAATTCGGCAGATGAAGGGTTAACTGATCCAAATTTTAAATAAGTTCTTGATTTGATTAATGATTAATCAGAGGGGTCTAAAATGTCCGAAACCATTTCTGACACAATATAGGAATTACCTCCGCTCGCGCTTGTGAACACGACATCAATTGCACGATACTTAAACTTCGGTATTCAAAATTTAAACATATCATTCTCCTGTTTTTTTTCATAATAAGTACTCCATGGCACAGAGGAGCGTCGGGTACGAGATAAACCAAGACTTAGAAGTTACAGAATATTCAAAAAGACCGAATTCTTTAAAAATATCTGCATTCACTACCCCCTTCACTTCTCCGTCCCCTCATTACATTTAAACTAAGAAATACAAAATTACCGGTTGTAACAGGAAGTTGGGCCAATATTGAGTACTATAATCGTTTATGTCCACTATTTTAATTCATCAGTGAATTCGTTACATAAATTGTGCCGCGTTAAAATAATTGTATCTAACTTAGTTGTGTAATATCCCTGGGTACAACAGTCTCCAAATCCATCACATATAATTATATTGATTTTGTAATTACCTTCAATGTAAATTAGATGTTAACAAATGTAAAATTGAATGCATTTACTCAGTGAATATTGCAAAATCACTCATCCAAACATTTTTTGGTTTTATTTGCCTTCACATTGGAAGTTTATCATTCTACGAATAACATGTAAATTAAGTTTTATACTTTATGAAATGTTGAAATATAGATTGTGGGTTCTCAAGATGGCCATTCTTTTATATACACTGAACCTTTTAGATATATTTTCTATTTTTACCATTGTAGACACATATATTGTTAAAACCAAATATATTTGTGAAAATTGTATAGAATGAGGACGAAACATGTTGTCTTTGCATTGTGTTCTTTCAGCTTTTTCTTTGCTTTGTCTTTGTCGTAGCTTTTTGCTTTCCCATTACGAACAGCTCTCGTTTCTTAAAAGGAATAATTGGGTAAAGCCCTATGAATCAGTTTGTACTATAACTACATTATCGAACGAGTTCTTAGATATCGCAAGTGGAAAAAGGTTAGTTAAATGAAATAAAAAAAAAATCTATGTAAATCGAACGAAAATGATTTGAAAATGTCAACAACTGGAAATATCTTTAACACGGACTGCAATTTGTGAATATGTATTGATTAGTATGTATCACTACGCTGGGTCCAAAACACTAAGAGACCAGAAAAATCATTTTTCTGGCCGATGAACTTCATAAAGTTTCATGCAATTAATCGAAATATCTTTCTTTTTCCATCTGTCGAATCAGAGTCTTAGTTTTGTTTTGAATTTTTGAGAACTTTGTTTAATTTTGATAAAACTAAAATGTTACGTTTAAGATTTCAATTATATTCCCGGATGTCTAAGCGAAATGTATTGTCAAATTAACTTTGGACTTCAATGTAAATACAGTCAACGATTATCAGCAAAACTCTTATTGCATTCCAAAACTGATTTTCCTTTTAAGAAATGTATGTTAAAAGTAGGGGTAGTTGTAGGATACCCTGCATAGATAATATTGTACTTATTAAAGAACGGGTATCTTAAGGAGTAGTCCCTGAGTTTGTATCTAAGATTGACTTAATTAATAAAGCGATGCATTTCTTCAAGTAGCTACAAATTTTCATTTCAAAATCTATTTGAAACTCTGTATTATCAAATGATGCAGGATTATTTCAAACAATCAAACGATTTCACATCAACCACGGTTATCAGTCCCATGTAATAAGAATCAAATCGAGGTTGGACAATCGATGGTTGATATGTTAGATGAATGTGACGCGCTTGTAGTTGTTTCTGGTAGTGTTTTATCATCGTCAACTGAAATGATATAAAAAATTCTCATATCGTATTACAAGTTCTTTATTTTACCCGAATTTCTACATTTTTCATACAATCAAACAATCGTTGGACATTGAATGTTTATCGTCACCATAGGAATCTATGCAACTAACAACCACACCAGGTAAACCAAATCGAAATGAGAAAACAATTTCTAACCATCTCTATCAGGTATCTTAAATCGTATAGTAATTGTCAGAATAATCTAAGTACTGTATGTATGATGTACATAATCTTTGTTTGTTACCAGTCAACCTATACATCAACTGACCATACAATTACGGTTGAATGATCCAACCATGAATTTATATGTCTAACTCGAAGAATAAATGCTTACTTCAACACTATACAGTCCCAGAGTGTTTCCTGTCGAGAGTAATGTTTACTAATTGCTCATTGTTTATAGCCACACCTTGAACGACATGGAAATATTCAGTTAACAATCAATACATAAGTTTAAGAAAATGCACAAATAAACACCACATCCCCAAAAAAAAAACAAATCGAGCTTTTAAACATTGTATGTTTACATATTTAGAGTTTCTGCTTTTTGGCAGAAACTCTATTAATATTGTCGTGTTTATTATTCTACGGGCTCAAACAGAAAAACCTCCAAAAGTCATAGTCCTCCTTCATTTCTTAACGAATTTACTTGAAACATCGCATATACCTAAATCATATCAATACTCATCGTCCCAGCTAAGGAATCTTTTATACTCGCAGCCGTTTTGGCTACGGACGGGTCTAAAATGTCCAAAACGTCGTTTTTGGCGTGTTTTCGAACAGAAAACCTCCGAAAGTCACAGTCCTCCTTCATTTCTTAATGAATTTCCTTGAAACTTCACATATACTTAATCATATCGATACTCATCAACACAGCTAAGGCATATTTGATACTCGCAGCTGTTTGGGCTACAGAGGGGTCTGAAATGTCCAAAAACGTCGTTTTTGGCGTGTTTTCGAACAGAAAACCTCCAAAAGTCATAGTCGTCCTTCATTTCTTAACGGATTTACTTGAACTTCCCATATACCTAAATCATATCGATACGCATCGATGAGATGAATGTTTTTTTTTTAATAATCGCAGCCGTAAGGGCCACAGAGGGGTCTTAATGTCCAAAACCTCGTATATTTCTGACACAATATAGGGATTAAACGCTCAAGCTTGTGAACACGACAACAATAGCACAATACTTGAACTTTGGTATTCAAACTTTTAACGTCATATTTCCCAATATTTCACAACAAGTCCTCCATGGGACATAGGTACAGCGTCAGTTGTTGGAATTGCAGGTCCGCAATCGAATCTGGGCTGGGCGGGTATTTTCATATTTGATTTTTTAAATTTCTATTACATCCATATTTACCATATTAATGAATTAATTTGACACTATTTAGGCAAATAATGGGATAAATGTCCATTTATTTTTTCATCGATTTTTTAAACATAAGTTACTACTAAACTTTAACAATGAATTATCAACTGATAGAGCCTACACAGGTTGGAATCACAGTAGCCAACTTTCTCATGACCTATTTGATATCACTGCGGGATTTTGATCGTGTTACTGGTACCAAAAACATGGACATGGACAGGGTGATAGAATCTCGTTATGAAAGATTGGCATTATACTTGATGACAAAATACAGGGATTAAGTGCACTAGTGAATAGATTCAGTCTTGCGTACCAGTATTTAAAATTCTACGTTTATCTCTACTATCACACAAAGACCCCAGTAGGACAGAGGTATGTCATTGAATGATTCTAATGTGGGCCTGGGATCGAAACTTGACAGGGGCACTTTATCTAGAATATCAATTTTCATTACTTTTATATGACCACATGGTTACCAACTGCCTACCCGGATTATAATTTTGACCCAGTGGCAGAAAATCGTTATCGCTGCTTTGCAGCTATATTTATTATTATTATTATTCTAGACAGAAATATTGAAAAAAAATGTATGCCTCTGCCAATTGTTAACTGATCGCCACAAAACTGTCAGGATATGTTCAGCCCCAATAATATCATCAATGACATATTGGAAATTGTGATAAATGTCCTGGTTCGTACACTAGGAGGGTCAACGTATTTCAACAATTTTCAAATTTTGGTGCCACTCAAACAAGCCTCCACACAAAATCCTTAAAAGTTCCATTTCTCCGCCAATACTTCGGCGATTGTCACGAAATTTTCACCGAAAATTTCAGCTCCTCAATCGTCACAAGTGAATGATGGTATTTCCGATAAGGGGCCCTTATGTCTGCTGGAGAGCGTTAAAAATCTTTCGTGATTTTTTTTTTCAATTTGCATTTGGAATCTTGTTACTTATTATAATGCTTGTTTCACTGGAAACTCCCTATAACGCCACTTTCAGTGAGTTCGATACTTGTTCAGACTGAAACCTCATTATAATGATTTATCCTTGCTATTCTACTAGAAAGACTTTATGTTTGTGCGATAAATCTCCAATTTTTTTCAACATCTTGAATAATCTTGAATTATTCTTATTTTTGTAATATCTCAATCTTGACCCCGATATATCGCTTTGTACAACAGCAAGGCGCGAAAATTGACTCAATTCAAACATATTGACTATGTCGTTAGTTGTTTCTCAAAAACTAAAAAAACATATTTTGGTGAAACTTAGTAGAACAAACCTATTTGTCAGTAACAATATAACCTACTTATTGACCATTATGGTGGATTTGACCTACTTCCTTATTTATACAACAGTTTTTTTAAATCAAATTTCATATATAGGTTCCTTGTGTGGTCAGTAATTGGTCAGTAACATGTTGACCTACTTCTTGGCCTACATTGCATATTTTACTGCAACAACAGAAGACTCTTTGCAGCTATATTTATTTAGTTTTGTTTTCAATATTGATTCGTTGAAATAAGTTTTAAGAAATTTGTATCGTCTACGAACATGATTAAAATTAACATGTTTATAAACTGTTACAATCATATTATGTAGTAAATTGGTGCTAGTATGGAAAACTCTATGATTCTAATTGTGATACGAGTAGAGCTGGAAATAAGATTATCCAGAAAGAGTATTCACTTTGCAATAATTACTACATTAAGATACACGGACTATTTCTAGTACTAAGACTACACCTTTGTATCGATTATACATTATTTAAGGCTGGAACAACTTTGGACTCTGATCGTTTTTCGTCACAATAGGAATCTATTCTACTGACAACCACGGCAGTTAAACAACATTGAAATAACAAAATATTTTATACAATAATGCGTTCATACGAATCGTTACATCTACCTCTTGTATATTACGAAAATCGACATATATAGGAATCAAAATGTGTTCTTGATAGTGGAAAGCTTGTTATTATTAATTCACAAAGCATTTGCTGCGAGCAGTAGCTAGATAATATTGCCAATCGAAATTGATTTTCAACAGCTCATCTTTCAGAATCATGGCTACCCACAACATTTGGTTCACTCTTTCTTAAAGGTTTTTAAATAAGTGAATGAAGAAGATACCCTGAAATGTTTCAAAAAGTGTTCAGATATTTTCACACACTAACAATATTCATATACGGGAGGTAACAAAAGATGCCCAACAGAAAAAATCCCTTGCGTTCGAATCTCAATCATAGAATGTATAATTGAATCAAACTTCAAAAATTAAAAGTCTTGAAGTTGAATCATTAGGTTTGCACTTGCTTATCGGATGAAAAAAAGAGTAAAATGATTTACCTTGTAAAATGATGAACGTCCTGATCTAGTTCCATTCATATTTGTAGCGTGATTTGGGCCAGTGTTAACATCGAAGATACCAAGAACTCCAGAATATAAACAGAGATTATGTTACGGTAACCACCATTGAAACATACTCATAATACCAATAAACATTCATAGCAAAAACTTTTGTAAATACATTAAATTGATAAAAAAACAACAATATTTATCCCAGTCGTTAATGCTCACTTGCTTCCCATTATGCATCCAAAACTCTGGAACAGTCTCCCCCTAGATTTGAAATCCAAACCAGAAAGTACTTTTCGATCCGGACTAAAAACTCATTTATTTAGCCAGTGCTATCAGGAGGCCGCGCTTTGAGCATGGTATCACCATGGAAAGGCGTTCGTTATAAATAACTATTATTATTATTATTATTATCTATTTTGATTTTGAATTTTATAACTTTGCCTACCCCGTTGCCACCGATCATTAACAACCGAACTTTAATCAAATTTAGTCGATCATTTAATCTTTTGTACGTTTAATACACAAACGAAAGTTAGGAATTATTAGCATGGTAATGTTTGCAATTTTCGCATTACCTCACTTCTGTTTGTTAAGTAATTTATTAGGTTTTAATAAGTTGTTTTCAATTTACCACGTGTTCTCTTTTTGTATGATAGTAGCTGCGTTTTAGAAATCATAATCATACTACATGTGATAAAAGATCTGGTTCAAAAAAATTATTTCGTAAATAAAACATCAATCATATCGACAATTTTTAGGGATTCAAAGACAAACGAAAACAATAAAGTTGAATGGTTACAATTGTTGATGAATGTCTATCGATTTCAGTTGGTTTTTGGCAGCCTTTTACTATCGCCAGGTGGAATATAAAACCAGTTAATGTTTATTTATGAAATCTGCATCATTCTACTGAAGTTTCAAATCGGACATACATGAACAAGTATCCAGATAAGGATCAATAAGGTATAGTTGTACATTGCTCATATCCTAAATTTATGAATGTTGTAAATTGATATTTTTCAATTATTAGTTTAGGTTTTCTGGAATAGCTACACATAATACGACAAGATGGGTGTTACAAAAATTGGGAATTTTAACGTGACTAATAGTTGTTTCTTGGAGAATTACGGATGGGCAACAATCTACGGATTCCGCTACAGTTACTCTTCTGCATATCTTTTTCCAATAATAGCTATGATTGGTATGGTAATCATTAGTCTAGGAACATATAAAAAAGCATCTTACAGCTCTAGTCATTTTTACATACTAATTCTTGGTATGGCGGATCTGATCGCATTACTAGGAATCAACGTTCCACATCTAATAGATATACAACGCATAAAGTACAGTGACATATCGTGTAAAGTAAAAGCGTTTGTAATCAATTGTCCAAAACGGATTTCAATGTGGATCTTAGTTCTGATGACGATTGATCGAACAGTTGTAATTTCTAAACCGGTTTAAGCAGCCACGTTGTGTACTGTAGCAAGAGCTAAGAAAACTATATTCATTACAAGTATTGTACTAATTGTGTATCATCTTTTGTGGTCAGTGTTTTACTCAGGAAAGTCTTTGGCTGGAATTTGGACATCATGTTTACTAAAAAATAAAACTGCTCATAGAATAGAATCAATATTGCGCTCTATAATATCAACATGTTCATTGTAATTACGGTTGCAATTTTTTTTATTATCGTAAATGTAAGGAAATCTGCCAATGTTGACACAAGCCAAGATATGAATGAAGAGAAGAAAAATGAAACTGCGATGAAAATCACCGTCTTGGTCATTTCGTCATCACTCGCCTTTCTTCGGATTTCATTTATGTCAGGACTTATATCAATTCTTCTGTTGGAACATGGAGACATGCGAGATACTTTGGCTTTCTATTATTTCAATTGTGATAACATGGCTTACACGGTTTTAATGATTATTGGACAGACTTTTGCTGAAAGAAATGCGGACTTTAACCATGCTATAAATGCTTACATATTTCTGTGTAGCACCAGTTTCCGTAAAGACGTGGTTAGAAATTTCAAACGGTACATTTTAAATCGTGATTAGGTCATTCATGCTTCTGTTTTATATATAATAAAGTTTGTCAATCTATTCGCCGTTCTTCTAGCCCCGTTCTTTGTACACTTCGTTGCACACTATTCTGGCGAGTTGGTCACTTTGTTAGCTTGACGATTTGGGGTAAATAGTGTCAATTAATGGTTAATTAATACATAATTAAGAGACCGTGTACCATGATAAATCCAAATCTATCAATTCTTTGCAATGTATCTATATCTCGACTTAGGAATGACATAATGAAGTTCAAATTATCCGCAATATCACGAGGGAAATCGTGATCGAATGACGCTGTGTAGAACTTCATCCAACAAAATAAACTGCGCCCATACTCGAGGCAACGGTACACTACCATGGTCAATGATTTTACGAATTGACCACTCCTTTTTACCGACTCGCTTGCATCTGGTTCCAGATTTGATGGATGCATTGTCAATGTATCTGTCGAAGACTACGTAAGCTCGTTGACTGACCCAGCAAACTATCTGATGGCAATGCTTGTAAAGTGTTCTGCTTAATCGTTGATTGTTTGACAATTTGGTGGTTTACACAATGTTTGTATCAGCACATGAACATTGATCACAATAGCTATATGTGTAGTGGTACGATCCTCTGATTCTGGACGGACACGGACGGCACATTTATGTCTTTGTCACTGGCCAAAATATTAAGCAAATCTGACTTTGTAGTTGAAATCATCTGACCACATCGACTTTCGCTAAAGATAATGAATGGCACTAGGAAAAGCTCATGTCTGAGAATCTCTCCCATTTGCATAACGTGGTCAGCTAGCGAAGCATTCTGCAATTAATGGATTAGCTTTCTGTCGGCTTTCACTATATTTGTCTTATTTTTATCATCCGCCACAGTACAGGTATATAACGTCACAAATGTCTTTCTCTTAATCGTACTGAAGAACGGAACACTGTTGTCCGCTAGTCACCATTTCACATTGATAAGGCATCTAGTGTACCAATCTCACCACCATCAATGCCATCGTGAAGTAATGGACATATACACTGAGAAGCACTGCAAGCAATCTTGAACACGTCAAACTGTTGAAACAGTTCTGATAGCTTGTTCACTGCATTGTAATCATGATGACTCGGGGAAAGAGTTGCTTCTTTCCGTGTCGACAGGGCTTAATCTGTATCGTCATCATTGAATAGACCGTACAGTGTCTTTGTCTCCTGAGATATGTGCATTCGCTGCGCCCATGTTGTGCAGAACCTATAATAATAATAATAATAATAGTAATAGTAATAGTAACAGTAACAGTAACAGTAACAGTAACAGTAACAGTAACAGTAACGTAACAGTAACAATAACAATAACAATAACAATAACAATAATAATAATAATAATAATATTTATTTGTATACGCCCTACACTGCGTATCAGAGCGGTTTACATTAAAACAATCAGTAGTAATACATGAAAATTTTAAATGAAATGTGCTCTAAAAAGATAAGTTTTTAAACCAGATTTAAAACCATCAGCCTATCCTTGGCTGGATCGTTCCGTGTTATTCCAATAATGCCATTTGAGATTTTGCACATCCAATTTATCCACCCTGTAGATTGATCTACTGGTACCTGGTTGAATGTCTTATTCCGATGCTTGATCACGAAGTTACCATCCATGAATTCGGCACGAATCTCATACGCTGTTGCCTCCAGTCCTTTCATGTTAGCCAAGTAGACAGGCCCCATCTCACATAATTAGTGTAGTCGTAGATGGTCATCCACGGAAGCTTTGCAGCAAACGAATCAAGATGAAGTATCGAGTTACCATCACAATCGGAAAAAATAAAGTCAAGAAGCACTTGGCATTGCAAACTGTCTGATTTGATCTTGAAACTCTGAATTATCCACAACGCTAATCAGCTCAGTCACGTCCAGCGGGTTCCACAGTAAGGAGACTCCTCGGACGATTTAAACACTGCATTTACATGTTCGAACATTTGACGTTTCCATAGTGGGTCTCGAACCATTCCCCAAATCTCACTCGACTTTATACGACTTTGTGCCTCGTGTGTCCAGATATGTGCTTGTACTGCACGGTAGTAGGCCTTCCCGTTCATCATTGCATCGTTACTGTTCTCTGCAAGTATTCCACTTTCCACCCATACGTCAACGAGACCTAAAATTTCCACGTGCTGTCCAGTGGCCTTGAAAAAGTTGAACAATATATGCAAACCTCCAAACAAGACGATCACATTTTCATACAACATTTGTTGTGCCACACTAGTTATTTGGCACTGTAGAGAGGTTGGTCGGCTATCAGGATTGTAAACTTTTGGTTTATTATTTCATTAATGCGGATTTAATACGGTAGTAACCGAATTTGTTTCGTCAGCTTGGACCCATGGTTTGACAGGCTTGACAGGTGTAGGCAGCACCCGGGACCAATCATCCTGAATTATCCATGGACCTATACGCTAAGTATTTGCACCAACAAAAAAGTAAACTTTGGAAGAGAATTTTGAGCAATTATGGTTGTCAATTTTAGACTAAATACCAATCCGTACACTGTAATAATATCACCAAAATAATATAATCTATTGTTTGCAATGATGTTTCAAACAAAACGGGGCTAAAAGTATGGTGATTAGTACGTTTTTAATGGCAAGATCAACGTTTTCGAGATAAAAGCAATTAGAGATTTATTTCCCATCTTTTTTACGTATAAAAATCTAAAAACCCCTTATGGATTTTTCATTCTTGGTATCCGGCTTCACCTAAAAACTAGACCTATAAAGACATCATTCAGCATGAATACCCATTTTTTAAACAAACGATGCCATGAAAGAATTTGAAGGCCTTTTTCGAGGTTTGGCTGGCTGTCTAGCTGATTTTACAGCACCTTTACAGACGAAAAATGACGATTTGGGTCAACGAAGAAAACTGGATACGTCACTTTGAATTACTTTTTTCGCTCAAATGACGATGCCAGCCTGTGTTACACGGGATGACCTATTTAGTACTAGAACCACACCTATTTATCAAATGAATAAAAACTATGACTATTATGACTTGACCTATTCGTTGGACTTTGATCATTATTCGACACAAAAGGAATCAATTTCAGCTGTCACGCCAATGAGAATAACAAAATGTCTAAAAAAAATTGCATCCTTTCCATGTACAGGTATGTAAGGTATGTTACAGCTTTCGTGATTAACCCCGACAAGTTTACAGATTATATCCGATCCCATTTACAGTAAGTCTTGGCAAACCTGCAGTACTGGTTTTGCCAACATACGAAGCGTGCCGCCCAGTTAAAGATATCGAGAACACGTGTCCGGCGTCACGTGCGTCATAAGACGTCGGGATACGGATTTTTTGGGTAATAATGTAATAATGAGAGTGGCGGTTGGAAAAATATTCAAATTCCTTTTATTTAAAAATATTTTGAAAAAGTCGGACGGTGGCGGATAAGGAAATTTAAAGAAAATTGTTATAAAATGTAACTGATAGGGCTAGGTACTTTGTTTCCTGCAAATAGGTTTTACCCCTACACCCAAACTGGTAAAAAAGCTTTTTCAGTATGATGTTAAAAACGTGCAAATGGAATCAAATAAAGTTGAAATCTATCAATATAACACTTGTTATGGATGCCTAATAAACTCCTCTATATGATCGAACATATAATTTGACCAATATGAATCTTAGCATGAATTGGTGGATAACTTATTAAACATCGATCGTGAAAAATGTGACTTTTTTTCAGAGAAATCTTTAATTTTGAACCAGATGATAATAACCAAATATAGAATATCAAACATTTCCAGATGCAGAATGCTATCAGTAACATTTTAAGCTATTGTGCATTGAGATAGATTGTTCAGGTGAGAAGTTATGCAAGTTTTCTTGATTAACTCCATTTTGATGAAAAACGGCGGCCATCTTTAAAAAAAGGCCACCGAATGGGCATTTGGCAAAGTGACCGGAAGTCCATCAACTGGTTTTGGACGCTTTAGATATCAGGCTAACCAAAAATCATAGTAGGATCTGTTCACCAAATTGGTAATGAGACCTCAAAATTTGAGGTCTGTCACATGGATTAACATGATAAGACTTATATCCTGGTTTAGGATCTGTCTCTGATTGTCATCTGATAAAACAAAAGCACTAGTTTTAAGTTATATTCAGTTGTTTTCTATCTAGCGTGTGTACTTATTTGATAAAGAGAAAACTAATTCTAAAATAATCACATTCATACTACAGGTGATGACAGATTTGGTTTTACTGAGAAAAAAAGATTCTGTATGTATAAAATCAATGAAATCGCCCATCGTAAAACAAGGGAAAACAAAACAAAATATAAAATCAATCGATGGTGATTATTGTAGACACATGTCTCATGTTTGTAATTTGTTTTTGCTGCGTTTTATCTTTTATCTGAATTATTATAACGAGCATTCATTTTGAATTCTACTCTTGTTTCTAAGTCAACCGGATATTCATGAACAAACATCCAGATTAGATACCATAAGGTAAAGTAACAGGCAAAGAACTTTAATCCTAAATTGATCAATGGTTTATTTAAAAAATTATGCTTTTTTATTTCAAGATTTTCCAGAAATCAACGGCTTATTAAATCACGACAAAATGGTAGGCGTGGATTGGGGAACTAACAACATGACGGGAAGTTGTTTCTTGGAGGTATTCGGCTGGGCATTAGAGTACACATTTCTATACAGTTACTCCACGGCATACCTGTTTCCAATTATAGCTATTCTTGGCATGGTGATCATTGGTCTAGGGACATACAAAAAGGCATCGTACAGTTCTAGTCATTTCTACATACTTATTCTTGGCATAGCGGATCTGATCGCACTAATAGGAATCAATGTTCCACATCTAATAGATATATATCGCATTAAGTACAGTGACACATCGTGTAAAGTCAAAGCGTTTGTAATCGATTGTCCTAAACAAATTTCTATATGGATCCTGGTTCTGATGACAATTGACCGAGCAGTTGCAGTTTCTAGACCTCTTCAAGCAGCCACGTTATGTACTGTTGCAAGAGCTAAGAAAATTATAATTATTACAAGTGTTTTACTAATCATTTATAATCTCCCGTGGGCAGCTTTCCACTCAAGAAAGGATCTATCTGGAATTTGGACCTCGTGTTTACTGAAAAATAAAACTGCTTATAGAATTCACTCCATATTGGGCTACACAATATCAACATATATACCGATCATTGTTATCGCTACCGCAAATGTTTTTATCATTATAAATGTTAGAAAATCTGTAAATGTTGATACATATCAAGGAAAGAATGATGAGAAGAAAAAAGGAACTGTTTTGAAGATCACCATCTTGGTAACTTTATCATCACTTGCTTTTCTCATCATATCATTTATGTCAGGACTTATTTCCATTCTTCTGCTAGAGCATGGAGACGTGCGAGATACGTTGGATTTCTATCGTTTCAATTGTGATAACATGGCATACACGGGTTTGCTGGGTCTTGGGAACACATTCGCTACAAAAACTGCGCACTTAAACCATGCTATAAATGCTTATATATTTATGTGTAGCGCTAGTTTCCGTAAAGACCTGCTTGAAAATTTTAAACGATGCATTTTAAAACGGCGATTTAAATAGGTGATTCATGGTCTATCTTGACATGCATTATGAGAACGAAAAAATAGAAAATGACGCTTAAGTTGTATTTATTGAAATATCAAAGAATTAGATTTATAAATTGCCTATGATATAAATGGGCAGACAGCTCACGATCAGCTTCTATTGCGACCAACTATGTCCGCGCATTCAGCGTCTATTGTCTTCGGAAAGAATTTCTACAATCAGTCTATACAATCCCTACGTTTTTGAGATAAGTTTACAAAGACTATCAATATGAATTTCCCATGCAAGATTTCTATCAATTTCATACCCTAAACATTTTGTGTGGCTAACTCTTTACATAGAGGAATATTCGATGTAATTTTTGAAAAATGGTTTTCCTGTGACCGACTTAATATTAAACCATCGACGTTAACTAGGCTACTCCATTCCCTCTGGACTTCTATCGTTGAAGTAGTTGGTCAGGTTTTTTTTCAATATTCACCTTTCTACATATTTGATTTCGTTATAATGACTTACAAATATATTAGTATCGTCTACAAACATGAAATAATTTTCGACGAATTGTTGAAATCATTGATATGATAAATCAAAAAGAGTTGGGGTACAAGTATGAAACCCTGTAGGATTCCAGATGTAATAAAAGTAGAGCTAGAATTTCCATCGTGCAAAGTTAATCAGTTTGGAATGATCGAAACATTATTTCATTGATGATAGACGGGATGACCTTTTTTCTCTAGGACAATGGCAACAACAATGTTTTTGTCTGGAACAATCGTTGGACATTGTTAGTCTTCCGGCACAACAGGAATACATTCTTGATTGAACAATCAATGGTTGAAAGCGACCTCCAACTCGTCGAAAGGCGACCCAGGTAGCTCTTACGACAATAGATTCTGTGTGTAGCATTTTTCGATAAATTTAAGTCTAAGATCTACAAAAACGTATCTCGTTTTGACTCCTTTGACCTTTAGGTGGACATGAGACAAAGCATGTCAACAATACAATAAGGATTGGACTCCTGGACCCACGAACCTCCAGCAAAAAAAATCGGCCGCAGGCCGATGTCTCGTTTTTTTTATTACCTTTGCGGTACTCAGTATTAAAATTAAAAGTAGTGTACTAATTATTTATCATCTTCCGTGGGCAGCTTTCCATTCAGGAAAGGATCTAGTCGAAATTATGTACCGGTCATTATTATCGCTGCAGCAAATGTTTTTATCATTGTAAATGTCAAAAAAATCTGTTAATGGTGATATAATTCATGGAACGACGGATGAGAAGAAAAAAGGAACTGCGATAAAGATCACCATCTTGGTAGTTTCATCATCAGTTGTTTTTCTTATGATAATATTTATGTCAGCTGTTATATCAATTCTTTTGTTAGAACATGGAGCTCCCGAGCTGCTGCGGATTTCTAATATTTCAATTGTGATAACATGCTTTTCACGGGTTTTATTGTTTGTGGAGAGTGTATTGCTCCAATACTTGCGCAACTTGCATTTCAAAGAGGCATTAGGTCAGTTGCATCGTCAGAACGAAAACATTAAATACCAAGAGACGCTTAAGTATTATCTATTGAAATATTAAACATTTAGAAATATTTGATCCCAACGGTCGCACTCCTCATGACTAACGTCCACATTGATAAAGGACCAGCATTCAGGATCACTTATCGGGCGAGCTGAAAAATGTTAAATCATTTATGATATTTCAAGCATTGAATGATTTTAGCATTATATAACACAATAGGCAAAAGGTTTCTGCATTTAATGTAGTAAAAGCGTGTAAATCCATCAAATGCTTCAAATGCTTTTTCATCATATTATTTCAAATAGAATCTATGTTCTTTGTTATTTCATTTTCGTTTTTGGTCAAGTCTTAGACTGAGCCTATAGCTATGCAATGTCACAAAATGTGTTTCAGATGAACTCATTTTACAGTATGCAGCCTATTGAACAGGTATCTGCTACTGGCCAAATGTGATGCTACGCACCTTATTTTACCACCAGTCGATTTTTGAAAACATTGTTTCATAATCTTCTAGTTGGACTATCGTCAAAATATCTTACTTTAAAACATTCAAGGTAACATTTTCGTTTGGTTTGATCACGATATGTTTATTTACTGACGTGAGTGTCTATTCACAGACGGCCATGAGGCCAATTAATATTGGTCTCTACATTAAACAATGGGAGAAATCATTGTAAAATAGTTCCGTCAAAATATATCATGTTATCGTATTTACAATTTATCTTTAACAAATATTGCCTAATCCCAAGTACGTAATGAAAACTGTAATCTTTATGTGAAACACTATAAATCGAGGTTTTGTGTGGTGTAGTGGTGATAAATGAAATAATGCAAGCTCCAAGGCACAAGTCGTACTCCTTCATGACCGCGGGGGGGGGGGGGGGGGGGGGGGGGGGGGGGGGGGGGGGGGGGGGGGGGGGGGGGGGGGGGGGGGGGGGGG
>JAYMFW010091981.1:0-10255 GCA_036785005.1 Tubulanus punctatus | reverse complement strand
ATCGATGAAAAAATGAATAGATATTTATCCCATTAGTTGGCTAAATAGTGTCAAATTGATTCATTAATATGGTAAATGGATTTAATAGAAATCTAAAAAATTAAGTATCAAAATACCCGCCCCACCCAGCCCAGATTATGACTTTTGGAGGTTTTCTGTTTGGAAGACCGTAGAATGATAAACAATAGACTTTCTACCGAAAAGGAGAAACTCTAATGATATGAATAGAAAGGTTATCAATTTCAACGTCAGTAAAGTTATAGTAGCATTTAACGTCTCGGTGAACCTGTTGGATTTTCAAGACGGAGGAGGTCTTTTGAATGGTTCCCCACACACTGTATCTGCCCGGGGTTCGAACTGCGAACCTCTCGTACTGTGAGCAGACGCGCTAACCCCTGTACCACAGCGGCAGATAAATGTGGTTTTTATTTAATTTTCAAGTTCCCGTTCAGGATAAACACTTAGAGAATTCGTCTTATCTGTAGGTATTACTTTTCAAGAAATATCGGAGCGTTCCTGGCAAATTTGGTCCGCACGATTAGCATGGCGACGTCTGACGTGGACAGTTCTGATCAGCGTATTTCAATGGAAATGGCAGCGATTCCGATGACCGTGTTATCAGTACTATCAATTCCTTTATTCATGTCTGGCCGGGTTGTTTACAAAATACCCACTACGGAAGGTAGGCTACGGGAAAAATTATGATAACGAAAAATGAAGTTAAATTTCTTCTGGTTAGCACAAAATTTCCACTCGGAAAAAGGCCACTTACTTAAATAAAACTTTGATTTCACCAAATTTACATTGTGGGATTTAAATCCGTAAATATATTCATAATTGCAGTGGATGGAATGAACACTTTGTTTCGATGTCGTAACGCTTATTTGATGAGACATATTATCCACGTGACCCTAATCATATCATCCGTATTCATGGTGTCATATATCATCATGTCGCAGGTAGGATTTTTTCCCCAATTGGTCGAACCCGAATATTTAGGATATTTAGGCCAAATACTCCTTAGTCGGACACGTCATGCCATCAATGATCATCGACATTGGCACAGCGAGCATTGCTCCGACGTTCTCATCGGTCCGAACTTTTTATTTGATCCTGTGTCGGCCCAAGTTGAGTGTGGGACCAATGACATTACGTCCCTCTGACACGGAATGTATTTTCTGACTTTTCTTCGTCGCCTATGTACATTCAGCCCACAGTTGTTTATTTCTGCACTATATCAAGAAATATAACCACTAACCTCCTATGCAAAAATAATGAAATTTTCAAAATAATTACATTTTTTGACTTCAACTTGGGGATCCCATTTAATTACTTATCCAGGAGTAGCGGTCGAAAAGTCTGGCGCCATACTTTTCTAAACCTGGAGTTGCAGTTAAAAAGTCTGGCGCCAGACTTTTTATAAACCCGGAGTAGTGGTCGAAAAGTCTGGCGCCATACCTTTTCTAAACCCGGAGTGGCGGTCGAAAAGTCTGACGCAGACTTTTTCTAAACCCGGAGTCGCGGTCTAAAAGTCTGGCACCAGACATTTTCTAAACCCAGAGTAGCAGTTGAAAAGTCTGGCGCAAGACTTTTAGTAAACCCGGAGTAGCGGTCGAAAAGTCTGGCACCAGACTTTATCTAAACCCAGAGTGGCCGGACAGGCGCCAGACATTTTGATGCTGAATGACCAAAGCTCCTCCAAATTTCAGACTTGTGCCATAACAAAGTACTGCTACCCAAATCACATTCATGGAGTGCCTCTGTCACGAGACATGATTTGAGAAATTACAAATTGGCTTCCTGTGTTTATATATGAAATTAATGGCAAATCCTGATGCTCATTTAATACAACAATGGTATATCTCAAAACTTGAAAAAACAACTCAGGCTGGAATGTTATCCAAATTTTTAAATTGGATCCTCAAAAAAACTCCATGCGGCTATGTGATTATTTTACCGCTTTGGCCGGCCCCGAAGGCTATTAGATTATTTCAAAATGGCGCTGCTCATGACTGCTTACCGATACTAGTCAGATACATTGATTATTGGATGCCCGTACATGGAATAAACGACCAAAGTATACGGTCTACATAAAGTTAGCAGCGGTTAGTGAGCCAAATGAAACGCTGCGAAGGAAGCATACGGTTTCATGAAACATTTTTCGGTAAAAAAGGTTTTGAAATAGGTTTATGTAATGTCTTTTCAGGACAATATTTCGGATCAATACTTGTACACTTGTACAATTGTATACTAGTTTTTCTTTTGTTTTAGTGTCTTGTTACTTATTCGAGTCAAGCTGAATATTTAGGTAATACGACAGCCAGTGGAACATGGATAGTTTCGACTACTGGTATCATAGCTGATGATTTTGCTCTATTGCTAGGTAAGGCCAAAAAAATTGATACATTGTTTCTCATTTTCAAGGCCGATTGCATTTTCAGAAAGAAAATGACCCGGCAGTCAGGATTTTATTCTTATTTATTAAGGAAAAAGCCTGAATTTGGAAAAAATATCATCAGGCAGACCGTTTTTTATTTTTTATTAAAACACTTTATCATCATCAAATATAAAAGAGTAATCTATCCACTGCTCTGTAGGACATAAAATCTGTTATAAATCAAAAAGATAAATTCACAGCATTGAGTGCAGGTACCGGTGAGATTCATGGCACCTACGTCTAAGTGTAGTACCTTTAATAGCTGAAACTGGATTTAGGGCAGAGTTAAACTGGATGCAGTAGACAGCAATAGATCTATAATCAATAGGCTACCAACAGATCGAGATACAGAAATTAACAAAAAAAACATATATGGGTTTACCGAATAGACTAATTACATCCAACAACCGTCAGTGAACGTCCATTCCAGTTTTTACTCAGTACACGGCCAAAACGATGTGCTCCATGCAAATTAAATGTTTAAAAAACGGACTAAACTTTTATGTGCAATTGACCCGGCAGTACGCTTTTTGTTTTTTTTTTAAATAAAAAGTTGTTTTTCAGAGAAGAGATCCAGCAAAATCCGAAAATAAGCCACCCATCAATAAAAGGTAGCATAAAGTTAGCAAGGCGTTTGATCATAATTATCTACATGTATACACTAAAAATAGTATATAATTTTAGCATATCTGGTGCCCTGTACATTTATTTAACTCTTTCACGAGCAGCCATAATGACCTCTTTCATGGTTAATTTAGAAAAATGTGCTTTGAAATAATGTTTTTTTGTCGTGAAACGTTGCAACTCTTGTAGTGGAAAATGAAAACCTGGTTATTCGATGGTGGATATACGAACAATATAGAAGTATATCCCTTATGAAAAAACGGTGATCCGTGATAGCACGGTCGAAGATGTTAATGGTATAGAAGACGTGACCATGATGATCATAGAGGCTATAGCGTTAAAAATAAGAGCACATATTCACGAAACGTATATAGCTCCACTGCACTTACATACAAGTTCGAATGTTATATATAATACTAACAACGATCATAGAAGACAATGAAAAAAGCTCGCTTTCTATAATGTTTACATTCATACGTTGTCCTCCAAGCTTGGATTTTTTTTGAATAATCAATTCAAGCAATATCCTCCACGGCAGGGCGGATCTAGGGGGGGGGAGTGACAGAGATGACTAGTCACCCCCCCTTTTTTACTAAAACATAGAAAATACTATTAGTCTTTTAGATACACAATATTTAAAGGGTCCAAAACGTCATTAGAAACTATTTCCTTGCCTTTGGTCAGTCTGCAGTATCCACGAGAACACACCCACCCCTTTCTGGCTTATCCACACATTGATTCCACCAGGCGAACTCGTAAAAGTCCCCCCCCCCCCCCGCTAGATCCTAGAACCGCCACTGCACTGTGTTCATCATTTCAGTCATACCGGTTTATCTATTTGTCGGAGCGCGGCTAAGAAGAAATGGACGCAATATTCCGAAACCGTTGACGAAATTCGGTAAATTCAGATCCGATTTATGAATTTGAGTGTCATTGAATTCATCATTTATAAAATGGGAAATATTTTCGTTCAAAGCAATAGGTTTATTAATCGCTGCGACTGGCGTGTCATGTGCCGCTATACTGGAATATGTGCGGTTCAGCAGGATGCAGGGGCATCAACCACATCCCGTCGTTCTCTGGCAAATACCTCAATATTTCATCGAAGGCGTTGCTGAAATTTTCATTTTTGTTACCGGTACGTAATTCTTTTAAGTATCGTTGATCTCGGCGCTGCACCGCTTAAGAGCAATAGTGGCATCTTGTTATATAAGAAATACGAGAAAGGTATGCTTACAAACTTTAGACTTTATCCCTTTACTGGTTTTCTTAGTCATGTATACCAATACTTCGAGAAGGCTATTTTTCTGATAATCTTATGATCACCACCATTTTCAAAGTACTGGTATACAGACTAATGGTTGACTGAAACTAACTGGTTCGGGATTTGATTCAAATTAATTTGATATAAGTGACATATCTAAAATAATTACATATAATATAATAATATTTAGGTCGTTCGAGGAGTTCAAAAGTCCTCGGGATTGTCAAATTGAACCCCCAAGGCCCCGAGGTCATGGTATTTCATGTCACTAGTTCACCCGGAGAAGCCGGACTGTAGCCGTGGTAGACCCCACGACGAGTGACATCACCGGGATGTTCACACTGTCGAGCCGGATCTGTATCTTCCACATCTAGACAGTATTACAGGCTATGATCCTCCCGACTGATTATAGCACGGAGAAAAACTGAATAATGGATACTTTTATTTAGAAAAGTCGAACATCTTTCATGGGGTTGATTAATTAATGAATGCCTAAGTGAGTAATTCAGAAATGGTAAAAGGATTAGATATCTGTCTCATATAATATTGGCCTTATGTACTTCTTCACATACCAGTAATTGGCAACTTATTGGTAAAGATTTTCATGATGCCTTTCAGGTTATGAATTCATTTATAACGAAAGTCCACCTGGTCTGCATGGCTTTTTGATGGGTTTGTTCTATTGCTCGTGGGGGCTTGGGTCATGGATAAGCGCGTTGTTGGTTTATCTGACGAGTCTGGGTCCCGATAGCACGACAGCAGGTAGGAATATTGGAATAACTAATTTCTATGCAGCAGCTTTTGTACATGGAGCAAAAAAGTTAGGTAACATACTCTGATTAGAATTTCATCCGATTGTTGGCCCGACTTTATAAAGTCATATCTCAGCTAATATATTAGATAAATCCATTCTGTAAAGTTGTATTAGTTGAATTACTAGTGATCTGTTTATTTAATTTTGATGAATTTAGTAATGGTTTAAATTGACCATTCTTAATTAAAATTGACAAATCCGAATTTCTTCAAATTGTCAGAGGCTTAGACAGAGGAGTGTCGCCTTTGATGGACACTAAATTTGTTATTCTGCTTGACCTATTCTGGGAGATATAGAAGGTCATAGTTAGGGTATTAACCTCACTTTTTGCACCGCGTAGTACAGGCACCAAATGTGATAGTTTCAAATCAATTTTCTTAAAGTTTGATGTCAGGAATTGAGAAGATGATATGACTTTTTGAACACAGAACGATTGATCAGTTGGAATTGTAACCTATCATTACATTCATTTTAGATGACTGGTATCCAGCTGACTTGGAAAAAGGTCACATGGGGCGATTCTTTTTGCTTCTTGCCGGAATAGGTTTCTTGCCATTTCTAACGTTACTCGCATTTTCGAATAAATACGTTTACTTGAAGGACAAAAGTCTTAACGGCGAATACGAAATTATTCCCGATACGGAATCGGAAACGGAAACGGACAGTACACCTACTAATTTCAGAACAACGCACGCGTCATATATTTCCTCAGTTACATCGACGGATGTTAGCATTTGAGCTTGATTAAAATGGTCAAATCTGATATATAAAAAAGCTACTGAAAGTAAAATGCTGCAACGAGATAATATTTTAACAAACAGGCAACAAAGACGAATCAAACAAAGGTATGCACCACCAAAATGATTTTTTACATTAAGAAGCTGCCAACAAAACTACTGCTGCTAACACACTCATCAATAAATGAAAGCTTTTCTTTTCTCACTTTGGTAGTGGCGCCAAAACGAAATCGGTTTGGAGTTTCGGATCCTCATTTCATAAAAACGGGTTGGCCTGTATAAGCTACCAAATCTGACAAAATTAAAAAACAAAATAGATTAATCTAAACGATTATGAACAACCTTAAAAAAGTGCGGTGGCTCTGTAAAATAGAATTTTGGGGCGCAGCTCAGTTCAAACTATCATTTTGACATATAAAGAACAATGTCCATCAGAAGTACTGACTGGTTGAGATCATATTCTAACGATGAGTCGAGTTCTAATTGCCCATCGGCTGCTTAATCAAGGAATAATCGCATTGTCCGCTTTTTTTCCGCCATCTTGGATGACTTTTTTGACGGTTGATGACGTCATAAAAAATGTTCAGGATTTTAGAATCCCATATTCAAGAAAAATGCCGGTAACTCACATTGCGTTTCTGGGACCTCATGTGAACAATGTTAGCAGTAAATAAAAGAAATCGAAAATTTCGTGTCAGTTACCCTATAAGTAATCAAGAGGATCCGAGAGGGCAAGTACTACTGTTATCAATTTTAAGATTGAAAAAGATTCCATAGAATTGAATATAACATGCAACAAAATGCGTTGTATGTTATTTTTCTGTAAAATTTTAATTGTATTTGTATATTTCTACAAAAATTGACTATAGTGTATCAGAATAGGAATTTCAATTACAATCTTTGATCAAGATTGCAATTGAAAATCACCATTCTGAAATTAAAAATAAAATAAAATAAGGTTAACGTTTGTTTACTTGTTTGTTTACTTTGTTTGTGTAAAAATAGTATATATCCTAAATTACTCTTGCAAGATACCGGGTATCAAAAATCACCTGAAGTGCCAATCATAAGTCCCCTCTAAATTGTAGTTTGGCAACGTTTCCAGGTTGCATGAATTAATGGATATTACACCAGGTTAATACATATTACAATACCACAAAATTGCTTTATTTTCTATTTTTTTAAGGGTGGAAAGCCGTGGTTTAAAAAATCGGAACATAATGATATTTATTTTTTCAAGGAAGTAATGGCCATTTTGCTTTTACTTCCGTCGTTTCTGCTGGTTTATCTGAAGTTCCACAAAATCCTTAGATATCTTCATGAAATAACATAACGTGATGGAAATCTACTAAATAACAGATAAATATAATCTATTGATAAAATTAAATATATAATATATCACAAGTTCATAAAATACAATATTCAATCGGAAATGTTTAGTAATTTTAGATAATACAGTTCATATCACAATATACTAAGTTTTACGCCGATGCACCAAACATAGACAATTAGAAATAATGACGTATTATAAAAATAGAAAAAATAAACTCCAGGGGTGTACCCAGGATTTTTTGAAGGAGGGTTCCACTTCGCTATTCCCATGCTGTCCCTACACATAAATTTTGAAAGGAACACTATAGACCTCTTGAATCAGTCCATTCATACATATTTTACGCGTATTATATTCGCTAAAGTTAGAAATTATCTAATTGATTATAATATATCTTGGCTTAAAATTAGGGGTTCTGTAACCCCTGGAATCCCCCCTGGGTACGCCCTGTAGTCTGATGTTGCCCACCGTGCAACTTTCGTCAAGCCTGCGTGAGCCTCAAAATTATCGTCTCGAGGATCCGCAGATTGGGCCAACGGCCGAAGATGGTTAGATCATAGAGATTCTGTATAATTCAAGATTTATGCATGCATTCCTACGACTTCTGTATCACTAAAAATCCACGGCGACTGAACTCTTTTATATGAAGTATGAGATTCAAAATTGATTCAAACAGAGTGAAAACATAATCAATGTGAACTGAATTAACGTCGGATTTTGACATAAATCGGGCGTAAAATGAATCGGATGTATGCAGAGTCTAGTGCTGACACGGATCCAGGGGGTGGCGTAAAGGGCGAACTCACTCCCATATCTTTCGCAGATCTTTTCAAAAGGTGAATGAAAACATACGGGTCTATTTCAAGTAGAAAGATTGTTAAAAGGAAATAAATGAGTTTTATAAGCC
This sequence comes from Tubulanus punctatus, assembly GCA_036785005.1. Lineage (NCBI taxonomy): Eukaryota > Metazoa > Nemertea > Palaeonemertea > Tubulaniformes > Tubulanidae > Tubulanus > Tubulanus punctatus. Next base: position 2,142 of record JAYMFW010091981.1, on the reverse strand, counting down.
TATAGAGCAATTCATTTATGTCCCGAATCCCCAAACAGGGTGGCCACTTTTTTCTGATTTTGTTTTTTCATGACTTTTCCAGAATTCCATACCAAAATTGGTCGCTTGCTGACACCATGCAATGGGCTTGCAAAAGATTCACGGCTATCATGAAAGCGCGACATGAAAGCGTTTAAAGAATTCCATGACTTTTCGAGGATTTAAGGGATTTTTACAAAATTTTAAGACTTTTTCAGGACTTTTCAGCCTGAAATAAATTTCCATGACGTTTCCAGGTTTTTCATGTTTTCCAGGTGAGTAGCCACCCTGCCAAAGTCTGTTAGGGCTCTTGATGATTCATTTAGTTAACTTCAAAGACTAAATTACGCCTCCATTTCCCAAACTCCTTACTGAACTTATTTCGGATTGTTGTTAATAGTTCATACTAATATCTAATCGGATACGAATGATCGTCGTATCTGCTAGCGTTTGTGTTCGGCCGGACGGCGTCGAAGCCCCACGGTCCACGCGGTTTCTCGATCTCACGCGAGCGCCTCAGGTCCTCCTCGTAGCTTTGATTGCTGTAGATGTACGGCGAGCCGCCGGACGACTTACGATCTCCGTTTCGATAAACTGGATCCTCTGCATTCTCGTCTTCTTCGTCGTCATCTTCATCGTCGTCGGTATCCGCGTCGTTGTTGACCCAACAGATCGCTACTGCCAGCGTGTAAATGACGGATATCAAAATAGCGCCTGTCGATATCCACATCATGTAGTAAGACCAATTGAACGTTTGACTCGTGTTTTTCTTTAGGCCCTGAAATGAGAATGTAAAAAACAATGAGCCTCGAAACATAGAAGTCACGATAGAACGAAAATTGGAATTGACTAATTAAGAGGTTTTTTAATAATTTGTTGAGGATTGTTGAAGCCTTGGATTGACTTTGTCTTTGTGGATGGGAAAAGATAGCTATGAAAATCAACGTTTAAAATGTCGATGAACTTGTTAAATGCTACTTCGCGAGATACACGAATGAAAGAATCAATTATCAACAATGAGACAGTTTACAGTTTCTATCCGCCATTTTGTCAGGGTACCGCGGGACCCCATTGTTGGGCAAATTTTTCGAATTTTCATGAACAACTTTTTCGTGCTTGTTTTTAAATAGCTTCGTCGGTCTATTATATAAGGGGATGAAGTTTTCATCTCTCAAAACTGTGGAAAAATGACTTTCGATTAATGTAAACGGGAATTTTGTACAACAATTAGAAGCGGTAGCGATGTGAAAATGTGTCACCATTTTAAAATATTGTGTAGTGCAATCAACGTGAATTTCTAAATCGATGATATCTTAATCATTTCCAAATAGAAATTGGCCTATGTTTCTTGAAGTAGTTCCTATAGGACATATCACTAAATGTATTCCGCCGCGGTGCGAACATTTAGAGGTTAATCGAGTAAACTTGAAGTCATTGTTGGTCGAATTGTGGTTGACAACATCGACATCGCAAATATCATCAAAATATGCAATGAATATAGCGTGTTCGATGCGGTATGGTCGAGTTGTGGTCGCGACATCGACAACATCGACAACGAAAATATCACCAAAGATATGTGCAATGAGAATAAAGTGGTCGAGTTTTGGTCGCGGCGTTGACAACATCGACAACGAAAATATTGATATAGTCATGAATAAAATAATGTTAATAAAAATCAGATGAATTAAATGTTTGACAAAATCAACAGCAAAATGATAAGATGTTATATACTTTAGTAAATAGCCCGTGTCCGAATGATAGCTAATATACACTGGGCAAAAAAGTTAGGTAACATAATCTTAGGTCAAAATTCAGTCTCCGTGAGACTTGTGGTTTTGTGGTTACAATTAAATATTGTGAGATCGCTGCCCAACTATTGTCCTAAAAAATGCATTCAAACCTCATTATAACGTCGTCGTCCTTTAAAATACAAAAAGGTTACGAGCCTTACGACACTGATTTCATAAAGTCCAAAATTGCCAAATTCATTTTCAACTTAATATCAAAACATTTTCCAATTGTCCCAGTGTTGGACAATATCAGTGATAAATGGATAATCTTGTCAAAATAAATTTTGAAAATCTGATACAAACTAGCATTCGAATCCAAATACATCGAATCGTA
>JAYMFW010091870.1:0-10257 GCA_036785005.1 Tubulanus punctatus | reverse complement strand
TTGTCCAAATCATGTTATCTATTTAAGTCACCAATTACAGTCAACTTCAAATGATCATATCTCTACTAATATTTGATCTAGAACCATCAAATTCACAAAGCACCTCTATGACATATCATACTTTCAACAGGAATGGAAATCAATCAAAATTGATTATGCAAATTAATTAATTTTCATAAAATCTTATCCCTAGTATTAACCTTTGCCATGGCAACAACCATAACAAGTTAAATTAGGCACCATCGATTTTTTAAACCGGTGTTGTCCAGTAATCATTCCAGACCCGTATATGGTGCCAAGCTGTAACATGAGATGGACCCCTCATAAATAAGGGACCCCTTTTTTGACATAAGCTCCCCTACTAATATCTACACTGTCCAAATGCCTCCCACCATTCCATTGTCCACTTAATCAAAATATGTTTAAATTACTACTTACAGTTTACACGCTTTTCTGTTTTTTCTACTGTTTTCGGCACACCAAGTAGAATTTTAATGTTTTTGTCATACACTGTAGCACAGGTCGATACAATTCAGACATTCACACAAGCTAATACATACACCACCGTGACAACATTGACCTTTAAATCTTCTCGAAAGCTATACCCGGTATTGGTACCACCCCAAAGAATTAATGCAGCTGCGCTTACATATCATATCCATATTTTTTGTCCATACTGATAGGCACACGGACGTTGAAGTAGTTTCACATTAGTAACGTTGAAAGAATCGTTGAATAAAAATTAGTTGAGGGGGAGGGTTTGATCACATTTCTACTGAAATAAAATGTTAAATCTAAAAACATTCTTCATATGTTCATATTCATACGGGAGTAAGGTTACCATCCGTAAATGGATGCGTGCGCAATGCGGAATGCGGAACGCTTTATTTCATTTTTGGCGAGGTTAGAGTCACACCAAATTCGAATTTTGCTTCGTTTTTCTGATGCATGCGTTTTCTTTAGCGCACCAAAAATGTAACAAAGCGTTATGCATTGCGACAGTCGCATGCGTGCGTTTTTTTATTTTGCCGCAGTTTCAAAGCAATGCCTGCGAACATTTTCCAACGCACACACTGCTTTGACGCTGCGAAATTTAGTTTCATTATAATTGCGTTTGTTTCATTTAGAATTCAAATATACAGGCGGCCATACACAACTTCTGACCTACTTAAGGTGAACTATATAGATTTGAAAATTCAATCTGACTTTTCCGGTTGTTGGTGTGACCAGGCTCCTAATACGTTAACGCACTCAAATTCGCATCACTTAACGCAGACGAAAACGCACGCAATGGTGTGACCCCAGCCTTAGTTCGGTCGATAAGATAGTAGAACCGAAACAATGCGAATGGAGTGCACAGGTAGGCCGATGCCTGTACAGCAATTTCCACGGATTATTTATGTGTTCGGCAAATTCTTTCAGGCTGTCAGCAACACGCTGTCTGTCGGTGACACTGCGAGATTAACTTAAGAATCAACTTACTTGGATTATCTCAACACAGCAATTCTAAAATGAATTCTCGAGAAATCAGGAACCATTTGGTCATTGCGTAAGACAATAGAGGAAAATGTACGAAGTCCCTCGAGATCCCATTTACAAAGGTGAAACCGCCCCTCGATACATAAGTCCTCTCTACACTTAAATACAGCTTTTTGCCGGCATCGCTTGGTTCATCAGGAAAAATTGGCGTGTCGACTATTTCCGTGTCGCTTTGTTCCGGGATTTAGTGTTCCATCAAACATCCCGCGCTAGACACGAAACCGCGTGCACGTTTTTCCACCGTCGTTAGTTGTTAAAAATTTGTGTTGTCAACATCACCACGGTTTTTATTAGAAATGACACCGATAATTAAAAAACCGTTCAAATTTCAAATTTGCGTTATTTCAATCAAGAGAACAGGGTATTTTGGACGCCGGATTCCAATGGCTGCTTCGGGACGACGGACTCCACATATATTCGCGATAGTCAAGCTCCGATGAGAGTGAGGCACCCGAAATGCATCAAAAAGAGGTAATAGAATCCCGAAGTTTTGCAGCCGTTTTGCTGACTTCTACTAGATTGAAATATGATGAAAATGTTACTTCTACATAGACTTAATAAGAGTTTTGTCAGATTGATCCACACGTTTGACTCCGGACCCCAGTATTTTTCCTCCTGGACGCCAGACTCCAGTCTATAGCATTCTAGATGCCGGACTTCAGGAATCAACCACAAAATATTGTGTATCTTCTCTTCTTCGAAGAGATTCCGGTTCGCTATCTGCGAGTGAATATAGATCGCATTTGACGTATTTTGTACCAGTAATACGTTTATATCTCGTTTAGAAAAGCGATTCATCTTTTTCATCCAAGTATAAATAGATCTCAATTACAAAACATGACTTGTTCATATATGTATTAATGTTTGTATGTGTATATTTGTGGATATATATGTATGATGCATCCATGTAATGTAATGTAATGCAATGCAATGCAATGCAATGCAATGCAATGCAATGCAATATGTTTGTTTTATATGTGTTTCTTTATCGTATATTTATCTTTTTCAGGGCCAAGCCCTCAAATGAGTACAGCCATCAGACTCGTTCTTTGTCCTTCTCATAATTCATTGTTTTTCAAATTTATATTTTGTACAGATTTATATGGAGAGAATAAATTATTATTAAATTATTATATCGAAGCGCTTTTCATAACGCTTTCTTCTTGCACGTGACGTCAGGACTAGATAGATCAACCTCGTCTATATTGCAATGCACAATGACCAACATCGAAATCGCCCATGTTTGGGTAAACCCACGTGAAGGCAAACCCTCAAAGCTGGCTTTATTGATCATCGGTTAGCGAAACTGTAAGGTCGCCAACTTTCGTTCCCGATAGTGAAACCTCTCTTTTTAGATCACCGTCATCAAGCGTGGACTGAATGTGTTGAAATATGAAAAGGGGTCAAAATCCTTTGATTGGAATCTTCTTGAGGAATACCCTAAACATGACTATATGCCTCTTGCCTTACAACGCTCACTGGGTTGCCCATTGAAATGAGAAAAAATGTTCTTTTTGATTTGAAATACACCTACGTACCCTACCCTGGATACACCTTTGAGAAATAAAATATTGAAATACATACACAGTGGCTTCCTGTAGTTTCAAGACCGGTCGAGTTAGGACATTGAAGGTTACGATTTGATCACATCGATTCTAGTAAAGAAGATAATTTTGGTTGAAAATTTTCAGTGGTTTTAACCTGAGCGAATGGAAAAATATGGAAATATATGTATTAGAACTGTGGATGTAACATTTTCATACTCATAAAAACTGAACACTTTGGCATTGTAGTCATGTTGACCAAAATACTGGTGAATTCGAACCGATGTTTACCTTTTTGGAACCTATTTGATCCTCCAGGACTTTTATCAAATTATGTTGACGTCAGACGCATGTGTCTGGAGATTTCGTTAACATCGTCGCTATAGAGTTTTGTCTTACGGTCGTGTAAGACAGAAATGGAGCTGGTTTATCATCTGTGACACAAGACCGATTTGAAATTTAGTACTATTTTGTGTGAATTACAACACCAGAGAAGGACCGACTGTTTCTCAAAACCATGATTTGGTTTTTGAAGAAATCCTGTATATACATTTCTCGCCATCAAAAGGTCATTACAGGGATAATTGCAGGTAACCGACCAATTGCCTTCCTACCTAATTCCAGGCTAATTTGAAGGCAAAAATTGACACGAGCATTTGTTAAATTTGACATCAACCCTTCGAGTTACTTGGACAAAAACGAAAATTCTCCAGCAAGGTATTATTCTAAATAATGAAAGGCATTTATATGAAATAGATTAAATCTAAAGAAGACGGACGACGATAGGGCTGCTTTTTATTTAAAAAATATAGTGCAATCTATTTACATTGTTTAAGTCAAATATCATATTTCGTTTCACAAAATATCCTTGTAAAACTCGCTATAAATAGATGGAGAAATGGATCACAAACCGTTTAGTTTAGAAAGCATAGTCTATGATAATGGATAAGATCATTTTCTCAGAATGAAAGTATCGTGTATAGCTAATATATCAAAAACTAAAAGGCCCGCAAGTCCCGAATGAGTTAACCTCGGTAGCTTACAAATTCGGAAGAATTAACCTCTCCGAGTTTTAGCCCCTCAAGTTTTCGTCCCCGTTTTGCCCTAATTGATTGCCTTAATGACGCTTAAATCAAACTGAACAACAGTCTCGTATTGTTGAGGCTTCAGTCAACTCGTAATGATAAAAACCGACGTAATTTTTTCGAATGTCGGCGTGATATCTGAACATGTCAATCGAGAATAAAAATGTAAAATATTTTATGTAGTATTATTCCATCGATCGTAAAAGGCACAAGCCAGGATGGTTTGCTGCGTCCACCTTCCGTTTCCAATGACCTCCGAGTAGGAATCCTCCAGGGCTGCAAACGTCTAACGCCGGAGCTCCGTAAAGCCTGGTTTTCACGAGCGGTCTTTTGCCAACTTTTTCCTGCGGCTTTTTCTATCCCAATGAAAACGTCTGCATCTGGAAATCAGCTGCACACGTTTTCACGAGAGGTTTTTCATGGCAAGACAGGAAAAAGCTGCGGCAAGTGGATTTTCGAGCTAAAAACTTCACGACTTTTTTATAGCGCAGCAGGAAAACGGAAGATTTTTTCCAGCCACAATTTCTATCTAGCGGGTAACTTTTGGCATTTTCATGTGCTATTTTTGCCACAGTTTCCTGCACCTGCAGGGAAAAGTTGGCCGAAAACCGCTCGTGAAAACCAGGCTTAAGGTATCTATTTAGTTGCACATGCGACCACCCCATGGTCCAACCAATCCTGTTGAATCCTGAGCAGAGAGATAGAGTAATCAAGGCGGTGATTTAGAGGTAAAGCACGCAGACCTGACAAATTGACGTTAGAAACTTAGTCCTACCAGTGATATCTATGTTAAACAGTTCACAAAAAGAATTCAGTAGGGCTCTCAACCTAGCAGTCAAAGTCCGTTCCTTAAATGAGTAGATATATGCACTTGTTACAATGCATTGACAACAAAAATGAAGACATTCATATTGCAATGAAACATATTCTCAGCTTTTTATTCAAAGGTACCAATGTATAGATCAGACATTAATAGCAACATTGGCAGCTTCCTTGATCACAGCACCTGTTACGGAGGCGCATTTTGAGACGCAAATAGTATCCTTTTATTGCCATTACACGGACACGACTCTAGTCTTTTTACGATTTTTTTTCTACAATGAAAAAAAAAATAACACGAATTTCACAAGTGAGTTTAAAGAAGAAAACCTTACTTAGAATGTAATTGCCACCTTTCCGATATATCATACAGTAAATCTCAACTGTCAGTCCAACATTTGTCCGACGACGCATTGACATCTTAATAGACGGCGTGTATCTTTCATTAGAATTGAAATAACGTCGATGAAGTAAAATCGACACTGTAATCCCTGTACGATTAATATAGTAGATATCCCAAAATGAAGTAAAAAAAAAACAACAAAGTCCGAAATATTTAGAAATTAAAGAAATGTATTGAGCACAATTTCGACTGAACGCTATCAGTTTTTACTTCATAACGTTTATCTATTGGGAACTATTTTTTGTGACGACTTAAACAGTTGACGATCTAGGTGGAGTTTACTGTATGTATATATAATGTTTAGAGTATAGAAGCTACGTTTGGTTAAGTGATTTATGGAAGTTGGACTTGAATGCTAATGAGAATCTTTATCCCAGTTGCGTTGCAAGCACCGTAAAATGTCCGAAATGTGCCAATTCAGAATAGTGTGGGGTATGCGCGGTTGTGGACTCAAGGGGTGCTGAATATGCACGACATGGAAATCACAAGAACTGACTTTGCACAGCCTGAAAATGTAAAAGAAATCCACTACTGGAAAATACACATAAGTTTCAAATGTACGAGGCGGAACGTCGGTGAATGTCAACTGGATTGTAAATTCGTTCTTAAACGATATTCTGCATTCAATAAGCTTAATGGTCACAACAGACAAATAACATGTGTTAAATATTAATACCTTCAATATTCTCGACTAAGCCTACACTGTAAAAAATCCCCCGTAAAGTTCATTTTTGTTTCCGGACGTTTTTCAGAAAAATACATAAATGTTTGTCTTTTAAACGGTTGTTTTCTAATTTTTCGGTCAGAAGTTGTAATTTCCGGTAGTTTACCGTATAAAATATGATGAAACCAATCCGTTTTAAAATAAACCATCACTTTCCGGGTAAAAGCGTGGAGAACGTATTTTATATTCCGGTAATTCCTGAATCTAACGCCGCTTATCTGTTTCCATTTTCGTCTAGGCGTTATTGGTCGGTTATCCCGGTTAAAAAACGGAAGCTGCCAATAAAAACGGCTCTCCCGTTTTCCCTTCTACGTTTTTTTCGGGAAACAAATGGATTTTGATGTATGAAACGTTTTTTGTATTTCCGAGTCCAGAAAAAAAAATGTTTAAGTGGCCGAGAAAAAATTCCGTGTCCGAGTTATAGTGGTTTATAATGTTTCAAACCGTGCGAAACCGATCTTATTCACGCCATATTTTCCTTACACGCGACAGCGACAGACAGAGTAATGGAAGATAATAATCATTCATATATGGGGATGGACCCATTGGTATTCACCAACACAATGGAACCATTACTACCTGGCCCTAGTACCAGTACAACGGGTCCATCTTTTGATCTTGTAAATTAATTGCTTTTTTTATTTTTCTTCCAGTGACCAGTCCATATCCTGTATTGTGTAAGATTTTTTTGGCATTTAATATTATCTATCATCGATCGTCTGTTTTTGTAATATTTAGGGATGTCAGTGTGATGGCTTTGCCTTTTGTGTATTTGAATGATGGCAAGCATGGCACCTTAATCTATAGGCCTATTCTATTGCTCTTCTATTATTGTGCAAAACAAAACACCTTTTTTTGTCATGCTTGCTGTGTCACGTGTGCCCAATTCATTATTATTGGGCAGTAATACTAATGGCTCTAGGAAGAAGCATTATGCAGGCGCGTCACGGGGGGGGGGCGGTCGGGGTCGGGGTGCAGATGACACACCCCTATTCAAGTTGTTTCATCAGTTGACAAGTACTTGTGCATTGGAATAGACTAAAAAAACTGCTAAAAGTAGGTTTGAAGTGATCTAAATTGTTATATTCGGCTTTTGGTTTTTAAAGCGTTTTGACAACTACAAAAAATATATTCGTGAAATCTAGATTATAGCTGAATCATATAAGTAAATATTTTTAAAAACTATTACCGTGATATCTGTTATTTACTGTATTTACAGAACTTCAAATTGCACCTCAAATTGCAAAAAGACAGCTAATTAGTTGAAATGATGAGAAAATGCTGAAAATTACAGATTTAACCCCAAATCCACTTATTCAAGTTTTTCTCTACATCATTTTCAATTCAACCTGAACTCGATAATTAGGTTGTACAAATTTATAACAGGTTTAGAGCTCTCATCATTATCCACATTTTTTCCCCCATTATAACGTATGATGTTGTTTATTTTTAAGCCAATAGTATTAGATGGTTCAAAGACATATATATGTCTCAACAAGGGCATCTTTATGATAAAATTCGATGAGAGGAAGGTCTATGTGCGACCAGGTACTTGTTACGATGACTTCATATGTAAAGGTATGTTCCATGATTATCTGAATTATGTTAGACTTATAAATTTTCTGTTCAGTATCATAGATCTTTTTCTAGAGTTCTACCTATTAACTGACGACGATTGCTAGATGAGGATGTTTTTCCAATGTTCACATCAGGCACATGTATCACTCTTAAACGAAGAAAGGAAGTTACCTCAGGTAGACCGGTATTATTCAGAAGATTAATACTAAGGAAATACATTTGTATCGGCTCCCAAATCAGAACTAAAAAATGAAAATCATGGAAATCTACTGATTCATATTCTTAATTGTTCTTTATGTATGTAACAGACACAATCATTTTTAGATGCTTAGGAATCTTCAAAAAGAACTAGTTCTTGGAAATCTACTGTTATACATATTTTTGTGGATTAGTCTTTATAAATGTATATCAAACACATCTACTTTCAAAAGTTCATTTATTATGTATGAATTAATAGTGGGTGTAGAAACATGTTAAACCGTACTCTTCATCTATTTTTAGATGACTCATCCTCACAAGCTAGTACGCTAGTTTTATCACCCATGTCAGGATGTGGTGACGTGAACCATGTTGATTTAGAACCATCAAACAATTTTCCTGTAGGATTAAAAAACTCACTACTTACTGGTAGCAGATTGGAACCTAAAAATCGAAATCTTCTTGTCAGATTATCCTGGGAGCATCTGAAAGCTGTACTCAAGAGGCCTGGGCGGCCAGAGTTTCGAAGTTTAGCTGAATCTCTCGTATCAAAATACCCAAATGCTTTTTGTTTTCATCTCGATGACCAACTCATTTCAAATGGGGTAGCAGGACTAATCACCTCTTTCGAAAATCAACGAGATCAGGAAACACGCATTAAAGGAAATAGCGTCAAACGTAATAACTCCCAAACAGAGTCAAAAGTAAAATTTGCAAAAAGTGATGCAAATGCTGTGAAAATCTATCAAGAAAAACTTCAAGAATATAAAACATTGGGAATGATGCAGTCGGGGGAAATAGAACACATGATGAAAGCATGCTTTTCTGCGATACACAGGCGTATTTTTGACGAAGCGTCAATAAGTGATTTGAAAAAAGAATGGCCCCACTTCTTTGAAGCTTGATATTTTCTACAATTCACAGAACTGTTGACTGGGGTTGACTTTGCAACATTTGATGAAAACGTGTCAACTCGTAGTCATCAATTAGAGAAGTATCTCAAAATAAACATAAATCCAGAAGATGTTGGTGATTGCCTTAAGTTGATGATGGCAGAACAGTTTAAGGAACCTGTAGAAAATCTCATTATATCAGAGGTAAGTAATTCCTATATTGTTATGTGACCTTTTAAATTCCATTGGAACCCAGATTAACAGAGGGCAAATGAATCAAACTCTCAGTAACAAGTGTTCCCCAAAAAAAAATCAGAAAGAAGTTCATTGCCCAAAAATGAAATTACTTCAACCTGGTACTTAATTATCATATCAAGATCCAGCCTCCTACTGAGAAATGTGTATTTCTAATTTGTTTCCAGTATTTCAGTATTTGCAATGTGAATAATCTGTTTTAGCTGTAAAAAATGATATCAATCCCTAGGAGCATGTATTTCTTGAAATTTACCTGATACAGGTGTATCATGTGTGGTCAAAAATTAGGCCATGGCTTTCCCTGAGTAAGGATGTAATAAAAATTGCATCTTAGATTGTAATGCTTAAATAGTTTAAGAGCATTATGTCAGTAGCTATTTTGGTTAAATGTAGCCAAAAGATATGTGAAATTCAATGATGAGATCAGTAGTAGGGGAATATGAAATTATGTGACCTAGGATATTATTGTTTGTATTTTCTAGGAAGAATTGGAAGCACGTGGTATCCCTAAAACGCCAGTAATTATCAAAGTGGGTGAATCAGGTATGTACTGGTAATGTTTTGCATGATCCATTGTTGCTTCATATCTGATTAGTAGGTACAGTCATCCCTGGTATACTGCACACATCAGGCCTTATGGACTTTGGCGGTACATAGAGTATGGCATTATATTGGGAATACTTCCAATTTATATGAACCTGGCATAAGATAGTTTGGCGTTGTATCGGAGGGTGGTATGAAAATCTTTGAAATGATGATAAAATTTCTAGCCTACATACTTTAATTTCATATATACAGTGGAAACTGTTCCGGGTCTTGTGGGGAATTTAAGATCATTTGTGCCAAAATGTCGCAATTGTTATAATGTATGAATGTATGATAAAAGATGTATAATCAATTTCATATCTATTCCAGCTAATACAAAGTACATTGTATCACAAGATAAGGTGGCGATCATGGATGTAAGAACTTTGTCAAATGCTGTAAAAGTTTTGGCAGCTATTTCAATTTTGATATCAAGTACGATCGTATAAACTCAAGAACACACTTGAATTCTTTCAGAGGTATGTACTGATCATAAATTTCAGCACTTGGCTATAGGGACCATCCATAAAGTACGTACGCACAAAATAGGTAAAATTCAGGTCCCCCCCCCCCCCCCCCCCTGTACGCACCTGAACGCTTTTGGCATAATGCTTTGGCATAGGCTGTACGCTTT